>JAPMOR010049001.1:628858-642027 GCA_026543865.1 Argiope aurantia | reverse complement strand
TATTTATGATAAAGATCCAAATGAAACGATTTGTTTAATTATAAGTATAATGAAGCATGATGAAATGCTCACTTGCTTTTAAGTATAATGAAATGCTCAAAAATAATATGAAATGATGATGAAGAAATTATTTTTTGCTCCGATTTTTAAAAATGGTTTCTTAATTTTATGCTGAATATGTTCTCATGAAAACATTGATATTTTTTTCAGTTTAAAAGCATAGTTTATAAAAGTTAATAGCTGTATATATGAGCTGCTCCTTATAAAAACACAAAAATACTGAATATGTTCTAAGGCTTAAGGTTACCATAAAGAAGAATACATATGCCGATGAGGGCAACCAGAAATTACCGTTTATCGCCAAATTTCTCGCCAATTTGCCAAAACACAACATACACACACACACGCAAAAACACTTCAAAAGTTAATAGATTTATGCATTCTTTATCTTAAAATTGATGAAATTAATTTAACATTTTTTTATCTGACTTCACATTTTCTTTCTGCAGTCACAGTGCGCCGTTTGAAGTCTAAATTTTAGAGATTTATTTTAGTAACTATTGGCAAAAGATACATGTATTATGAAATTAAATAATAAGTTCTAATTTTTTTAAAGATTGATTTTTATTTTGCTTCATCAAAAAGACAGAAATCTTAAAAAGAAAAAGGACATATAAATTATACTGCATTCACTCGTTTTTTCCAGGTATCACAATTGAATTATTGAAGACCATCAAACTATTTGTAGGTTAAAAAAAAGACAAGAATATAAACGAAGATCTTCAAAAAAATTATATCAATTTACATTAAAATTTCTGTAGTATTATTTCATCATCATACATTACTGGAAAAATACACATACACCATCGAAAAAATTAATAAATAAAATAAAAAAAAACTGCATTCTTATTTGGTCTATTTTTAAACTCGTACACTTAACATAATAGATTTACAGATTCTATCTTAACTGCATATATTAAATAGAAATATAATTTCATATTAAATTTAATTTGTAGGAAATACAAACAGAAAATTTCTTAAGTTTCATCAAATTTCGAAGGAGTTACACATCTTTTAATCAGTTATGGAGAAACAAAAGTCCACTAGATCAAATTACAGAATGAAAAAATTACTGAAATGAATCATATTGGCATACAGTAAATGACAAAAATTACTTTCGAATTTGATATCATTATTGTACTTACAGAAACAGCAGAAATGCAGATAGAGTTGGCACAAAATATTTTTAAATAATTAGATCAATGAAAAGGTCGCTTGTTCACAGCGTAAAAGTACAGATTACTTGCACACACATAAAGGTCATCAAACTATTGTTGAAAAATGTCACTTGCTCCCACACACATCGTGGGGAAGGATTAAACCTTGAAATTATTCGATGATGAATGGTACCTCATCGTCTCTACTCGCTTGGACTTGCCCACAAAATTTAAAACAAACATCCATGTACAAAGCGGCATGACACTCGCGAAAATGATTCCAAATGTCTTTTTTCTCTAGAACAGCAACATTTTCCAGGATAAATTCCATGGCAAATAACTTCAATTCATCATCATGCAGATATCCCAGAACAAGGGTTTTGAAGACGTTGTCGGTTGACACGGAACTCTTCAGAAAATAACAGCATCGCCTCTTCAATTCTGGAATTTTGTACTTATCAGCAGCGAACAGAAGTTCACCCGCAGATTCAAAAGAAAGTTATCCTGTTTCTCCAGTGTAAATATAAGACAGGAACGTTTTGAATATCTGCGGACTTATGTCTGCTATCTCCACTTCAGTCATCTCGGGTCTCAGCATGGCAGCGAAAACGGGAGATCTTGCAGACAGTATAACTTTGTGGGCCGAAAAAGAATGAGTTCCGCATTTCAATTTTACATTGGAATAGGGAGCTCTTTCGTCGGCCCACAAACGTTCCAGTCGGCTTGATAATAATAGCAAGCTTTCGATATCCCTTTTTCCCACCCCAGAGGGAATTCTTAAAGTACCCCTAATGTAGAGTCTCTGCAGAGATAAGAGTGAGGGAAATTCTTGCTTATAAACTCCAAACTCAAAATTAGCAACATTCCAACCAATCTCTAATAAATGGCCAAGGTTTCGATGAAACAAGCACTTTTCACCGTCGAACAGCTTAAATGTCCCCAATATAAGTACATCTTGAGCGATCGATTGTCGGTGAAATTGGAGAAATTCGGCCCTGGAATACGTCGGGCCATAGTTCGTCCACAAGCAGCCAACACTCCATTCTGTATTAATCTTGTGCTGACTGGTCATTACCCCACATTTCGGCGCAATAACGGCCCCTTCTTTAAACAGACTAAAATTAAATTTCAGCTCTAGCATTTTTTAATTTTAGCTGATACTTGAGTCTTACAAGATTGTTTGAAGAGACGGATTTCTAATAGCTCCTGCTTTCCGTGGAGTCTGCACGAAAGTTCTTTTGATGAAATGTAGACTTGAAAACCAGGAAGATGTACAGGTGAGATAAGGGTCGGGCGAAGACAAAAGAAATTCTCAGAACCGGAGGGTGAGTGGAGGGAATTTCCCCTTCCTAACGGCTGGTAATGAAGGATGGACTATGTCGAATTGGAATGAAATGCGACCTTTGAACGTCACAGCTGAAGAAAGTTATCTGGTGATTGGTAATATATTTCATTGATTCCTATGAATGATTTATATGGAAGGATTATATTCCATATAAATCATTCATAGCGCATTGAAGTAAAAGGGGAAAAAAGAAGGATGAGTTTGCAAAATGTAATTAATATAAATAAGCAAGAATATTTTGCAATCTGTTGCAGCCAGAAAGTGCATTGGTATTTAAACTAAATATCAATTCTTTAAATTTAAAAAAACACACCTTAAAATTAAGATTTTTTTAAAATTTTTGTTTAAAATACGTGGCTAAATATAATAAGAATACTTTTGAACAGGGATGGACAAACTCCGGCCCGCGGGCCAACTCCGGCTTGCCGGAAAGTTCTATCCGGCCTCCGGGTATAATTTTTAATTTTGCCGGTCCGAGGAAAATTGAAAGAAATATAGATTTATATATTATATATTGATCTCCTTGTCTATTTTGATTAAATATTAGTTTTTTTTTTCATTCCTTTTTTTCAAAGGATTGATGATCTTTTTACTTTCTCTACTTTTGTTCTACAAAACATAAATCGACAGAAATAGTAAGCTCAGACATCTTTCAATCGGTAAAGTGTTAAAAGAGGAAGTTCTCTGTTAGTTATAGCTGTAGATTGGTGCCAACAAGCGTTATCTCTTTCTCGGGGAGCAAATATGTGGGAATCCAATATAGGTGAATTAGACCTCAAATGTGCGCATTTTAAACTCGAGCCAGCGTCTTTTTCTTTTGATGCGAGTTCTAATATTGTTGATTGCGGATGGAAAAATTCCGGACATACAGCATTATTGTGAATAGTGGTGAAATTATTAAAAGTATAGCGTAGCTAGTGCTTGTTTGGGCTATTCTTAAAATATTTCAACCCCAAGATGAATACTAAAAAACGTAAAGTTAATTCAGAGTGCCGTGCTTTTAATGATGAATGAACCTCGAAATATTTTTTACAGTTGTAAAAGATAAACCAGTGTGTCTCATCTGCAATGAAGCAGTCTTCAAAGAATATAACATTTCCCATCAGTTTACATCTAAGCATAAGAATTTAAATTACGAAGCAATGTCCGAATATGAAAAAAAACAAAATTCAGAAAATTTTTGCAAAAAATTATCAGGCCGACAAAATTTTTTCAATAAGGGAAGCAGCAATATCCAAGAAGCAGCTACACATACAAGTTACATTGTACCAAACAATATTGCTAAAAATAATAAATCTCTCAGTGATGGGGAGTTTGTTAAACAATGCATGCTCCAAGTTTGTGATGTTCTATGTCCAGACAAGAAAAATAATTCTGAGACTGTAAGCGTATCTCGAAAAACGATGACTTCTAGAATCGAGGTCATCGATAAAAATTTGACATCACAATTAGAGTCAAAGATTGGCCAGTTTAAATTTTGCTCCATAGCTATGAATGAAAGCACAGATATAAATGATACTGCTCAATTAGTATTATTTATAAGAGGTGTTGATGAGAACTTTGAAATTACCGAGAAACTGGCGTGCATGCGTACTTAAAAGGGAACTACAAAGGGGTGTCATATTTTTCGTGAATTTCAGGAAGGGCTTTTAACTTTGAAAGAGTCTATAACAAATATATGTAATATTACGACCGATGGAGTACCAAATATGACAGGAAAAAAATCTGGATTTCTTGGACTCTTTAATCAAAACTTTCCCGGGAACAATGTTGTTTTTCTACATTGTATTATACATCAAGATTCTCTATGTCAATCTGCATTGAATATGAAACCCGTGCTTGATGCAGTCATGAAGCTTGTAAATATTATTCAATCTCGTGGGCTTACTCACAGGAAATTTCGAGATTTCCTTCAGTACGTGCAATCTTAATATTCTGATGAGAGTAATGTGGCTTAGTGCAGGATGTGTCTTCGAGCGAGTTTGGCAGCTGAAAGACGACATTGTGTCTTTCTACCATGAGAAACAGTGTTCTGCGGAGAGCGAAATGTTAGAAGATACTGAATGGCTTTCGGACTTTGCATTTTTCATAGATCTTCTTTGTCATATGAGCAACTTGAATGTCAAGATGCAAGAGAAAAATCCATTTATCGACTATATCTGGGCCCATCTCAAAGCTTTTAAACTAAAATTCAGTAAATGAAGAGAAGCTTAAGAATTATGAAGAGTGCTTAAAAAAACTGCATTTTGAGTTCGAACGTAGATTTCAAGATTTCAGTACCATTCAAACAGAATTGGATATTCTTGCCATGCCTTTCAACGTAAATTGTGAAGCAGTGAGGTCGATTTGCAGCTCGAATTAATTGAGTTGCAATCTAACAGTCATTTCAAGCAGTTGTTTCTAAATATACAAAAGTTAGAGTTTTACAAATCATTATCGAAAGTAAGTTTCCCAAATTTAATGTCTCAAGCCCAGAAATCAGTGCTATGTTTACTACATCTTATATACGTGAGCAAGTGTTTTCAGCTATGAACCTTAGAAAGAATTATTTCTGATGTAGACTGACAGATGAGCATTTAGTTCTTTAGAATCAGTGCATCTCGCTTCGAACCTCAATATAAGTAACTTTTAAAAATGAAATCGCAATTTCATTCATCTCATTAACATATATTTAAACTGCAATACTTTTATATTGTTTTTAAACTTTTAGAAAAATTTATCTTGGCCCGCCAAACTTTTTTTTTCTTTAGATTTTTGGCCCGCGATCGAAAAAAGTTTGCTCATCCCTGTATTAAACCATGTTTGCCGTAAATTTAACTGTTTTATTTAATTAATAATATAGATATTGTAAAAGATCATAGTAATCCTTTCCTCCATTTACTTTTTAGAAAATATATTTCACATTTTTTTCGCTTTATGCTGACACTTGCTGAAATTTACACTTTTATATATTTAATTTGCAATAATAGTTGATTTATTTTTTTAATTTGAACTTCTATCATTGTGATGGCAACACGTTGATAAAAGCTAATTATTTTCCCATTGATGTGCTCATGCAGATTAAAAAAATTTTTTTTTCGTTTCAAATATATTGTTGAAAGGATCTCACTGACATTTGACCCACCCGCTCATTACACTCGCATCGGAACATTTGGTTGAAAGAGAACACCTGGTCAATCAATTTTGTTAATAAATATCTGAAGCCTATTACAATGCATAGGTCACTTCATATAAAATTTAAAGGAAATCGACCTCCAGAATCTTGGTAGATATACAAGATTAAATAAACTATTCTTAAAGCTTAGTCATTTACGTTGAGAATATCTCAAATTAATAGATTAAGTTCTTTTTCATTCTATATTAAATAAAGTTCAAGTGTAATTTTCAGAATGTGTCTGCATGAAATTAAATGAAAATGAAAAACGATATTTTCTGAAAAATAAACGCAAGAAAAGATCTCTTTGGAACCTTTTAAAATATCTGTGTTATTGATTTAATAATTCTGCTTTATTTTAGGCAAACATGATTTGCATATGCATTATAGGTTATTCACTCTAATCGGGCCAAACAACTAATTTCTGAGTTAGTCGTAATATTCACATGTAATGGAAAAATGGTCTAAATGAAGGAAAAATTGTATTTTACGAAATTTTAGTCAAATGTTCTAATGAAATGCATATTTTAAATTTCTATACAGACCTTCAGTTCTATATTTAATAAATATGTTTCATAATTTAATAAATTGTATTCCATGTAGATTCAGAGAAATTTTATTAAATAATTCTAGTAGAAATTGTATAAATTATAAAGAATTACATATAAGATATATTACATACAAAGCAAATAGTACATATAAGACTGGAATGCAAAAAAGTGTTCAAGTGAAATGTCAGAAAATCATTGAAAGGCATACTACAAAGAATAGAACAGTGTGTTAGTTCTAGATAGTATCAGTTATATGACTATGAAAATGTACAGCGTTCACTAGAGAACCTATTAAAAAAATTGAGTTTCATAAAACATTTAATTGAATTTGTAGCGAACCAGCATATGGCAAAAATATTAAAATTAATTTAGATTGTTTTGTAAGAAAAAAACAAATTTATGTTTAAAAGTTTCAATATTACTGATTTTAAAAGTGCAAACATTTATACAGTACAGTGTACATGACTTCATACTGGCTGCAGTATCATTAAATATTATAAAAACTTTCTTAAAATGCATATAATATTTTAATTTTAGCATAAATTTTAAAACATATTATACAATAACAAACCAACAAACACTGAATTGTACTAAGAGTTCTGAAAAGAGCAGGTTACACTTAAAAAGGTTATTTCAATACAGTGGATGAGGGACCGAATTAACATTTTAGGAAAGCCGACTTATCAGACGATTTTTTTTTTTAAATCTAGCATGCACCCCTCTCGAAATGTAGGGCTAATCAGTAAGAGCAGGAAAAGAACTTTGTTGATGATTTAAATGATTAATGAGATAAATGACTCTAATTCTTTCATTAAATATATATCAGTTGCTATTCCGTCCAAGTTTCAAATTAAATAATTTGAACCCCAACAATGGATTTATGTAGAAAGTCCATAAATGTTCAAATATGCGTTTACAGAATTAAATGTAAGTTAATAATAGCATTGTGGAGGGTGTGGGGGAGAGAAGACTATGAATGCTTGGCAGCCATCTAAAAGAACGTCAGAAACGGACAATTTTACAATAGCAAAAATCGATGGATGGAAAAGTGTGAAAAATAATAACATTTGATTTCCTTAAAAAATCATGTTTGCAACGACAATGATGTGTTTTACTAAAAGTCTCATACATTTTTTCAAAATCTCATGCTAAAATAGTTTTCGTATAAGCGAAGATTTCATGTAAAATGTGGAAGTTCCATTAAAGGAAGATTAATTCAAAAAAGAAAGTATTGATTTTTTGAGAGAGGAAATAATTAATAGAATAGCAGAAAGTTTAGCTCTTTCCAAGATTGCTTTTATGCATGTTCAGGGGACCCCGCAAATAGAAAAAAGTGTGTTTATCACTTTCCGATATATTTTCAAAGAGCTGTCGAGTTTTATATTTGTGGCCATTGGCAACATGTATTCGGTGACACAATGAAAGTGGGTTAGAGAATTTGGAGTAAAATACTGGTTTTGTTAATTGTAACCGAAAGTAGAGGCTTCAGATTGATTTTGGTGGTGTTGGGGGTTTTCCATACAGAACGTTTCCACATGGGAAATAAACGTCTAATAAAACATTCATAACTTATTGGGAAAAAGGGGATAGGGAGTGATTAGTTTAGGTTTGCTGAAAATATTAGCTGTTGGCAAAAATATTTGGTGAAAAAATGCACTGGTATTATAACTAAATGTTAATGTTTAAATGTAAGGAAATTAGAAAACTTTTTTTAAAATACAAGTTTAAATACATCAAGACTATTTAGTAGTCATAGCCACTCTCTGAATCATATACTCACAGTCAAAATATGAGAAACATAATTCTAAAACAAACTCCAATAAACTGTAAAAATAAATCTAAAATGGGGAAATTTTATTCTAAAAGATACACCTAAACTTATATATTTCAGCCATAGTCGATTCCAATGGATTTAAGATTATTGGGTCATTTAAGTTTATATGTCACATAATTAATAGCACATAAATCAATTATAGAATTTAAAATTTGATACATTTTTAATTAAAGGAGAAACACATCCATAAACCTATTAATTGAATTACCAAAAGTTCTAAATCCATATGCACATAAAGTAAGTCACATAACAAATCTAATGTATAAAAATATATTATGTATAAAAAATACAGCAAATTTCATACTTAAAAATCCAGCATTAACATTTATTAATGCATGAAAAAATTTCATTCATGAAATAAATGGAAGACCTTGACTGAAAGAAAGATATATCTAAGATTTTAATGAACAGATTAAAAAATAATTTAAAAATTAATAAAACAATAGGAATTTTTTTTTAAATTTTAAGATAATTTTTGTTATTAATAATTTTATTTTTGTACACTAATATTTTTGGGTTGTCACTAAAAAGACAAAAATGTGTTTCATTTTATAAATTTTTAAATTAAAACTTAGAAATATTTGCTTTGAATTTCACATTCCTTTCCCTAAATGTATCTGTACAAAAATTTAGTAACTCTACATCCAACAGTCTAATTCGTGAAACGGACAGACAGACGCAAACAAAGACATGCATTCACTTTTATTCTTAGTAGAAAACTTTACTTTGTGAATTAAAATTCTTACATTAGTTTTTGAAGATTCGATACTTTAATTTTTGAAATTGCATAGATAATTTTAAGCGAAAAACTTGGAGTTTTCTTGTGTGATTTAAAACATTCCTTTTTGTGTATTAATTGAAAATTCATTCTTTCAGTTCTTGAAACTGATTTTGTTTTATTTTAAGATAACCAAAATTGAAATTAGAAGCATTTAAATGGAACCTAACAACTAAAAATGGAAAAAAAGCATCTTTTCTCTCTCTCTCTCTTTTTACTTTATATTTCTAATATTTATGCTTATTTGTGTTTTGTATCATTTGCAAAGTATCGATTATTATTTTGGAATATTTTCCATATGACTTGATTTGTCTTCCGTGGCATTGTTACAAACTTAGATAATTTTGAATAATATATTTTCTTAATTTTACATTCATGTTATAACTTTTTGACTGTAAATGCATGGAAAACATATAAAGGGTATTTAGGATAAATATCAGTTGCTGAATTTATATTCAAGTCAGTTTTAACATGGACATTCAAAATGATTAACTATAGAAGTATTCAAATATGTCGTCGCCAATAAAACGACAAATCGCAATAAAGATTTATTATTCAAGAAAACGACAAAGGAAAACATTTCTCAAGTTGGGAAAATTAAAAGAGAGAGGGAAGGAGAAATTGAATTAACCAGGATGAAAAGATAAAATAGCATGCAAAACTGGTGAATACATGCTGCTCAGTTGTTGAGAGTACAAACTGGTGTCTGTGTTATCTCACATGCATTACACTTCTAACAGCACAAGACATTTTCAATTAGATCAGATGGCCCCGATAGTCATCTGTTTATCTTATTCGAAAAAATTGTCCTGGTATGGCCGGACTAGCGACCCTCCCCTTCTTTTTCTTCCATCCAAGTCCAAAAATCAGACATCTTTTTCATCAGATTTAATTTATTCACCGGCAAGAAATTTTGAGTAGCATATTTTGATAAATCTGGAATGGCTAAACATTTAACAATGTATCACTTTGTCGAGTATTGACCTCAATACTCTGCGCACAAAAATAAATAAATTAATTAATTAAATTAAATAAAAAGACTAAGAAAACTTCTTGGAAAAGGGAAAAGAAACGCTTTTTAAAAATGAAAAAGCATTTAATTATGTATCACTTTCTGGAAGAAACTTTATTACTTTAAAAATATATCAAAAACATGAAAGAACAAAAAAATGGCTTTAAAGTCTTAATTCCTAAGGGCCGTGTTAAAAGGCTACCTTGGAATGAGCCTATTTAGTAATTCTAATTTGTTACTTATATAAATATTTGAAGCAATGAGAAGATAAGAGTTTCTCAAATAGGCTCGACAAACGCTTTTGACATTTTTTCTCGTAAAGATGCCCCTTACCTCTCTGAATATATTCTAAATTCTAAAAAATTCAAGCTTGGTAAAGACTGGTCTTACCATAGAGCTGATATAAATGGAGGAAGCTAGTCGCTTGTTTCTATTCTAAACAAGTGTACGCAACATGAGCCATGTGACTTGTGAGAAATCTGGCCTTTTTTGGCGCCATATCGCAAATCTTGGCATATTTTTTTTTTTTTGCGATATGGCTCTCCATATATATATATATATATATATATATATTCTTTGAAAACCAAGCAAACTGGTTTCGAAAATAATGTTTAAAATAATGTTTTCAGTAGCCAAGTTTATTGATTTAAATTATGTTTACTTTTTTACTTTGTTTTTATGCATTAATTAAAAGTGAGTATTTTTCTTCTTTAAGTAAACATTTTATTTCTTTTCTTTACTCAAAAACATCTTTTAATTTTACATTACATGTTAAAATACTTTTATCATTATTCATACAGATAAAAAAAACTTTTTATAATAAAAGCAGATTATAAAAGTGACCCAAGTCTTTTTTTCCCCTTGAATATTCTGAATAATATTTATTTTTGCATAAAAAAAGAAAAAGATATTAATTAAAACTGTTAAGTTATTTTGAAATAATTTAGAAAAAAAAAAAAACACTAGATCAGAATCGAACCCAGGTTTCCTGAATGCTACGTCAGTGCCCTAACCACTACACTACTCGAGCGCTCGTTCGGGTGTACAAGCTAATTATTAGTATAAAAGCTAATTTGAAAATTTTAAAGTTGACTATTGTGTCTTAATATTTTCATTAATAAACATTCTAAATGTATACTATCATTATACAAAATCTCATTCCGAACTCAATTTTAAACCTCGTGCCTTCTCCTTGTTAATATCAGTTTTAAATATTTCGCTTCTGGTTTATAGTGTTGGCGGTAACTTTGCTTCTAACTGCCGCAGAAACAAAATTAAATCATTTTTGGAATCTTAAATGTGTTGATTTAATTCAAAATAATAAGGAAATTCGAAATTTTTACGAAAATGTTGATTTTAGGGTATTTGCATATCGCAAATTATTAATAAATGTTAACATTCAGACAAAATTTTTATCTGGATAGCATTTCTTTCTTTAATAGTTTATCTTTAGAAAATCCACTAGCTTCCTTTTAGATCTTAATTAAAATTTATAAAAACATGCAATTACTGCTAGCACATTTATGAAATTTTACTGTATAACATTTTCAATAAAACGTTTTAGTTTCACTATTTCATTCACAATGAGGATTTAATATCTTTTACGGTATAATACGATTCGAATATTTATGGTAAAAAAGAAACAACATATTGGAAATAATAAGGAACTTTTGCACTAAAGTAAATACACAATTATTAATCGGTCAATAGTGTTTATGTAAACACTTGTATCGGCGAGAAAAAATCACGCCAAACTTGCAGTCAAGCACTTGCAACACATTCAAGATTAAAATAAAGCAAGTAACAAAATATAATGCAGTTACATCAGTTTAAATGAAGCTTAATAACAAATTAAATAAATTTAATACAATAACTGAACCAAACTATGAAATATTATTCAGTTTTAACACCAAAATCACTCAGTGACGGAAGTTACGAAATTTTCAATTGACTTCAAATGGATATAAACAGAATATGTTTATTGTACATACCTGTGAAATGATACAGAACTATCCTTAGAAGCTTTTTCTTTGCATCCAATTGCACAGCAACAGTTAACCATGGCTTAAATAAGTTTTAAAATCCAACAGTTAAAAGCGAAAAAAAAATCTGCCATTGAAATATAATGGGGAACGGAGAATGCGGTTACAGTGAACAGAAATTCTGTTCAGAAGTCACATGATTTTATCTTGCCCTACACCAAAATAGGGTTGCACTCCCTCTATCAGTATCTCAGCTCTATGGCTCTTGCACTTTCCCAGTGTGGTGACTCAAGACAAAAGTTTAAGAAACCCCTCTATTGAGATGATCCTTCTATTCTTCTTGGGAACATTTGCGGAAGAGTCCTCTTGAAATGATAACGGACGACAGGCATCTTTCAGGTGGCCTATTATTTTGATTCCCTGCTGTCTCTGTCCCTATGTCTGTCATCTAGCACGATAGTGGGACAGATCCGTACAGACATTCCCGTACTGGTAATAAAAATCCAATAAATCATGCGTAGCTCTTTTTTTTTTATTCAAAGAGGTAGAGAGTGATTAGTCTAAGTTTGCTAAAAACATACAAGTTGTTGGCAAGAGTATTTGGCGGGAAAATGTATTGGTACTTCAACTAAATTTTGATATTCAAACAAAATGGAAAAGCTTATGTCTGTTTATGTCAGTATGTATGTGCTGGCTCTGTATAAACCAGACCGTCTGACTTTTGCCTATCGAATTTGGCAAATATATACTTTGGAGGGTCGAAAAGTGATTTTCAAAAAATTATCTTTTTAATGATACCGAATTTCTTACCGTATAATTTTTCTTTCTATATTTAATAAATTTTTTGAAATATTTTAAACATTTTTTGCAACAATCTATTTCATTGTTGAAACGAAACTGAAAACCGATCACACGAATATTTCATCTTGTCTTTTGTCTTATTGTTACGAATATTTCATTTTTTTTTCTTCTACTGCTGTGACCACAATTAGAAAATTAAGTATATTTTTCCATGATGAGTAGGTTTCAATGCTAGGTATGCTTGTAATAATTTTTTTTTGATATTTTTTTGTATTTACGAATGAGTTTTAACTTCAGAATGAAGCAATGTTGGACATTTTTTTTAATGCCTCCATTTTAAAATATTGCTGATTTTACCTGTGAATTTCTACAACGGAAATATACTGAAGATGTAATCAAGGTTTCATGTATTGTGGCTGAAAGCAAATTACAGAAATAAAAATGAATGTTAATATATATATATATATATATATATATATATATATATATATATAT
>JAPMOR010049001.1:472037-622314 GCA_026543865.1 Argiope aurantia | reverse complement strand
TATGGCAAACTGCGACTGTTTCTCAAACAATGCAAGAAAACAATAATAACAGTCAATACATATATAAACACACGCACACACACACACGCACACACACGCACACACACACACGCACACACACACACACACACGCACACACACACACACACACACACACACACACATATATATATTTCACATCGACTTAGCTTACCTAAAAGGAGTGAATCTGACATGACTCTAATTTTTTCACTAGGAAAGACAGATATTCTCTGAATGGATTTCGATCAAAATTTGATAAGAATTATACAAATTTGGTCTTACGTCCATATACCAAATTTTTATCCGTCTAGTTCTAAATTTATTTCTTCAGTTGTGTTCTTCACAGACAGATAACGTCAAAAATATGCTTTTTCTGATTCAAGCAGAGCTGGAAGGTGGCGTTTCGTTAAAATTTGGCGTTCGAATTTCTGCAAGAAAGTAAAAAGGAAATATTTTTTTCGGAATATCTGCAATTACAGTTAGGGCAATAATAAAACATTTATAAATTGTCCAATTCTTCATATCCCATATAGTAAGAATTTTTTTTATTTTTTTTATTGCACGGAACACATTTCCATGTTACACGGGAGACCACTGTAATTTACATTATCTTTTCATTTTCGATACAGTCGTGGGCTTAAATACATATTTCATTTCGTTATTTGCCAAATTTTTCTCTAATTTTTGGGGATTTGGGGAACGCGGCTGCTTTTAGTGGCTGAATAGGTAAAATAGCTAAAAAAGCTTTAGTGTCTGAATAGGTAAAATATTAATTATATTTCTAACCTGACGGTTCAGAGAAACTAATTCAAAACTCGACTCTAGCAGTTGTAAGACTCTAACGTAAGTAATTTATTTTAAATAGCTGGTACCCGGCCGTGACCCTGATAAACTCTGAATAATATGTGCGGTTCGCCGCAGCCAAAATATTGCACCCGTTGAATCACAATATCTTGAATTAGATGATTATTCATTAACGACAAAGAAAAATACAACGCTTGAAGTAAATATTTTCGATTTAATTTCACTCACATTGAATGGCATCAATTATAATAATTTTATTTCGCTTGTTATATGTCTGATGAACTCCAAATGGCATGTCCTTTTGCCGTTTACTGTGTGTCTTTTGTCAATTTCAAAATAATGTTGATTAATAGAAACATATGAAACGATTTGGTTCTAAATTTTATTGCGTTCAAAATAAATGGTATATGCTAATAATTCTGGCATATAACTTTCACACAAGTGCAAGCAATAAGTTGGCAAAATTTTATTGCAATCGGATGAACTGTACACCAGCGCATAAAATACAAACAAACAAAAATTCATTTTTATATATTAGTTTACACCCTGACCAATTAATGTTCATTTCGAAATGTCATATAGAATCATATTCAAAATTATTTTACTGAACATAAAAACGTACTACTCTGATTTCATCTTTCTATCAACATTAGTTATTTTCATCGATCATACCAGCTTTTACTCTCAAGGCATTCCAATCGAAATTTTCTTCTTATAAGGTCCATCAACTCCTTGCCTACTCATTTCATTTGTCCTATGCTCTTTTTGCCCTCTTTTCCCCCGCTGTCGCACTCTGCTCTTATTTACCAAAGAACTCAAACTAGTGAGGGAGAGGGAGAGGACAATGATGAAAATAATCTTGTGAGTCACGTGGGGGGATTCATCCATGTGAAAAAAACCCACACTCTTTCTTCCACTTTCCCAAGTCCATTGACTGCTAGCGTGGGAGCCAAATTGGATTCCGTTTGTTTATTTGTTGGAGAATCATTCGAACGTTTTGTTATATTGAATATAAAGAAAAAGGATGACAGTCTGCTCATATATCATTCCTTTAATGACATGCACGCACTTTCGCTTGACGGCATCTGTCTTTTCGGATATCGTGATGCTAAAACATCACCCTCTTCTTTTTCCTAGTATCTATTGTCTTCGTGAAGTCGTTTTGTTTACGAATTCGTAACAGTTAGTTGAGCTTATCGACAGAAAAAAGGTTAGCTTTGGGGTTTATTAGGCTAATACTAATATGATCAATTTGTATCGGACGACATGTCCGAAAAGCTATTAGATATGATGTGAGGGTCATCTGAGGGGGAGACGAACTCCGCTAAAGGAGTAAAAGTTTTGGAGAAAGGCAAAAATGATCATAAAAAAAGGGCATTTAAGAGTTAGACTAGTATAATCTATAGCGCAAAATAAATAAATAAAAAATAGGAAAATAGTCTTCTAAGTCTGATTTTATATATATATATATATATATATATATATATAATATACGGAAATTGTTAGCTGATGTTCCTGGTGTTAGCTACTTATTACACTTTGTTCAGTTGGCTTGAAATTACCAGAGAAAAGTATAAAATTTGATTAATCTGTGTTAAAAAAATTACAGGCAGTTGATTTTGCGAGAGGAGGTATTATGGGAGGGACGAAAAACCAACAAAATTAGCACATAGTGAACGTGCATAGAAGGCACAAATTTAGGAGTTCTTTCAGAGTCGTAGCAATCGTTATGGTACACCCCTACTTGAACTGCATTGATTGCTGATGGGGTATATACACATATATCCGTTTCTGATCCGATTTCTTTTTGATCAGAATCAGCCCGAACAAATGCAAATTTTATTTATGGAGCTTAGAAATAAATTTCATAACACAAGATAATAATTTATTATATTTTTAATATTTATTTTATTGCATAGATTTATTGGTACCTACGTATTAACGCCACCGCAGCTACAGATTTGTCGGGTTTTGCGCTAATGCGCCAATAAAGAGCAATATTTTGATTTTAAATAAAGTGTTTTATTTTATGATTTGTTGCAAAAAAATGTTAGGTTTAGATTGGCCGCACTTAAAAACCGCCAAATCTGTAGCTGCGGTGGCGTTAATACGTAAGTACCGATTTATCTAGTAAAGACTTCTGGAATGCATGATAATGATAAATAATTATTTTTATATTTAATTAGATAAATAATTGTTAATAAATAAAACAATTGCTCTATAAACTTATCACAAAAAAATGTTTTATGTGAATTTTTAGAATAAGGTTGCAATATGAGAATTTTGTTTTATTTTTTTGCAAGTTTATTAAACAAAATTTATCAATAACATTTGCATTTTTTTCACCTAATTTGGATCTGACAGGTTAAATGAGTAAGAAAGTAAATTGTTCTAGAGTATAGCCAGATTTTAAATATTTTATTCTTAGTTTCATTCTTTCTGCAAACGCGATAATGACTGACAAGAACAGCATAATTTCCAGAACAGCAGCAAAATTTAGATGCAATTCAAGCAAATTATTTTTGAATGAAAATTGCAGTATTTGCATTATTGTGATTCTGGAAGTGAAAAATTCGATATCATTAAGCCTTTCAAAGTCGCTTTTAAGTCTTTATAGCAGTAGATAAAAATATCTTCTGTCATTTTATTAAAAAAACATATTTACTCTCTTTCTCGTAAAAAGAAAGAAAGAAATATAATCATCTTTAAAAGATTATATAAATTATAGTTTCTTTTTATGACAGGGGACTTTTCTTATTGACCATGAAAAGAGAGTCATCTTCGAAAACTTTCCCGGTAAAGATCCAAGAATCGTATCTCATTCAATATCTGTGACGTCATAGAACCCTTGAGTCATCAGCTGACATTTCTGATAAAATTATTATTGTTTGGAAATAGTTCTTTTATATAAATGCCACCATTCGAATCACTACTAACCTTCTAAATGTATGTACTTGAAACTGCCCATCTTCAAACCTATCTGCCGCTTTGCAAATCAATTCATCATCTAAATGTTTCTGTTAATTCATTACTGCCATCGCTTAGACGATATCTTTCAAACAAGTATTATAGCAGAAATGCATATACGCATAATTCGAAGGAAAAAAAAATCTGCCTAATATTAAAATTTGGCTTATAAGTCTGAGTACGTATGGAAATAGAAATACAAGAAAAGAAAAAAAAAAAAAAAAAATTTTTTATTTTTTTCCCCCGAAACGTGTATAAAATTAAATTAATAAAATAAAAATAAAAATAAAAATATAGCAAACGATTTCAAACTCAAGAATCATATTCTGTTTCGTCTTCTCAAACTACGAATAGAGACGACGAATCGATATTTTTCTTTCTAAATATAGTTTCCTTGTCAAACCTCAAACAAGACTCAAATAAGATATGAAATTGTGTTTTGATAGAGTTGCAGCTGTGACGTCCAACAACCGTAAGTAGTTGCAGCTGCGCTCATATTAAGGGTAAATATATGTTTAAACGAAATTGATTAAAATAGCAGACGGCTCTTTTTATTTTGTTTCGAGTGGCCTATGCTCCCATCCTTTGGTACTGATCAATATCAATTCTTTTTAAATTGAATGCTCTTGAAATGGGATATCGTTTTTATCGGTTGGTTAAAAACGATGGTCGATTGATTTAGATGTGGCAGTAAGTTTTGACGTAGGAGACATCTGTAATACATTTATTCATAATTTTTTTTATCGGAAAAAGTATCCGATAAAATGAAATATGAAGAATATGAAGAAAGTAGTATTTTAGTATTTGGTAATGGTAGAAGTATTTTGGTTTCGTTTTTTTTTTTTTTTTCCCTTTTAGAACATAGTTTTAAGAAGAATTTAAGAAGCGTCTCTACTTTAACAAATCTTCATAACATTAATACTAGACGTAATTAAAAAATATATATTTAAACTAAAATAATTTAGAAGTTCTAAAAACGTTTATAATATTAAATGAAACAACTCAACTAAGTATTGAAACGAATTTTGTAACGAAAAAGAAGTTTTATGTTTTCATGTAAATGGCAACAGTGTGAAAAGAATTGGATGTCGAGTTTTGTGTGGATGTGATTTTATTTTAACTGACCTGTTTTATTATAATTTGGACAAAATGCTTCGTCTAAACTAAAATATTAGTTTAAATATATATATTTTTAATTACGTCTCGTGGTAATGATATGAATATTTTTTAATGTCGCGACAAACAGCAAATATGAGTTTGTTCAAATAATGATAAAACTTAAAAAAAAATAGGAGAAAAGCATATAGATGTTTTTTTTTTATATGTTCCATCTAACAATTTTCTATTACCATATTTGTAATTCCCTCACAGTTAATAAAAAATAAAATTTTTAATAAAATCATTAAAAATTATCAAAACTATTTAAATATTGTAGGTAGAAAAAAAATCGATTTACTAAATTTTAAGTACATTATCTCAAGGAATAAAACTTTATTCGATTTATTTCAAGTTTTATGACCACCCTATATATGTGTGTGTGTGTGTGTGTGTGTATCATATAAAGCACAGACATTATCTAGCCAATTGGCCAAATGCCATTCCACTTCACAAAATTATGGTTGCGAGAAACTTCAGAACAATTCATATCGTTTTCTCGGTATTTTGACCGGAATAGCAGCGCCATCTTTGAGCACGATTATTAACTATATTCATCATATATTTTGTTCATTGACACCGAATTATATGCGTTCTGACCTAATTTATAACTTTGAAATCCAAGTGTTTCGATTGTTTAGACAAGGATACAATATGGATATATCCTACCAGTGGCGGATATGCAATTTTGTAAGCCACTTGGCTGATGGGCCGGGCAGGCATTTACAAATATTTTCATTTCTCTCTCTTTTTTTTAAAAAAAATATTGTTCTAAATTTAATTACCAAATAAATTTGTCAGAAAAATAGCATATGATTTATAGAATTGAATATTCTATAATTCCTTTTCAATTAATTATAGAACTGAACTATATAAATTATAGAATTGAAAAGTGTTTGAATATGTAAATAAAGAGTAATGAATTGTATAAAATAAGGAAAATACTACTAGTACTTAGTCAAGTGTCATTAGTAAAAATTCCTATCGGTTTCGTTACGGTCATTTATTGTAATATTTAGGAATACCAAATATCTGGTTAAATGATATTGAGAGAAATTATGAGAACTCTATTATGAGTCGTAATAAAATAAATAAAGTCGTGCGTTTTTACGAAATTACTGAAATAAAAATTAGAACTCAAATTACTAATCAACTTGTCTATTAAGATAAAAATATGAACCTAAGTAGAAGGAGAAAAGCAAAGTATGCACAATCAAAGGTTTCAAAATCTCTAAATACTTCATTGTACCCAACAGACGAATAATTACTAAAAATATTGTCATTCAATGTAAAAGTTATATTGTTCATTGAAAAGTGTGTTAATTTCGAATATTCTGGCATTATTTTTCTATAATAGTAATAAAAAAACATATATGCGTTTATCTGTAAGGTCTCAGTGCAATAAATATTAGGATTAGACACCAAATTGACTTTGATGTGAAGATGAACGTTTTCGAGAGATTTTTTTTCCGAACCTTTCATCAAATTTTTAATAAATTGATCATTTAAAACGAAAAGAAACTGAAACATGTCTTAAAATTTCCAGCTGTTTTTCTGTACATTAAATAAAGGTAAAGAAATCGAAATCCTTTCACCGACTTCGGATATGCAGATAACGGTGGTCTCCTCCCACCCCCTCCAAATTGTAAGCTTTGGATCTCGACCCGAAGCGGGATAATGTAACATGGCGTAGCAAAAACATTAGCAAGGATAACCTCTGTCACGATTTTGAAATTTCTGTGCGTATTAAAAATAAATATTTATCTTCCTATTTAGTTTCCATACGTATTTATTCATCGGAAGCACTTTTCGTTTATGTAGTGTAGTTGCCAGATACTTTTGTGCCACAAAAAAAAGGGGAAATTTTTTTTTCTTTGAAGAATCCTGTTCTCAGGCAATAAGATGATAAGCCTTTTCAAAAAATTTCCGTTCAAGAAAGAACAATATAACAATACTCAAAAACACAATATAATGTTAAAAAATCATGGGCAAAAAAAAAAAAAAAAAAAAAAAAAAAAAAAATTAAGGTCATGTTCATATCAAATAAGAACCAGTAGGAATGGTCTCCTCGGAACTTCCTTGCATACTCTCTAATGAAGGTGATATTCCCCCTTTCTCCATACAAAATTTTGGACATTAGGTAAGCCATGAACATGAAATAGTGCTCATATTTTTCTTTTCTGACATTGTGTGTTTTGTTATGCAATAAAGAAAACTGGTACTTGTGTATTAACTGCAAGCAATTGGTGGTCCTTATTTCAAAAAATCAATCTCTGATGACTCATTGCAGACATACGGTTAATACGCAAATATCAGAAAACCGAATATGCATTTTAGATGCCTTTTTACTGACCGACAGGCAACAAACATTGACAAGTGCAGTCAGAAGGTCTTGTACCAAATGTCATTCATTTAAGTCATTGCATTTTTGAGTAGTGGCGTTTACATGCATGCAAAAATATGGATGGTCAACTCCTTGAAGGATTTTGTTCAAACTTTGACAAGAACTTACATTTTAAGAAACATTACAAATCTGTGAATGAAATGTTTATCTATATGGCTTTTCTCCTACTTTTTTTGTTGTTGTTATCGAGTTCAGTTGTACTTGAACAACAAGATAAATAGACTTACTTCCTCTGAATGGTTTTCATTCAAAATTTGATAGAATCCATATACTAAATTTCATCCATCTAGCTCAATGCATTTTTGAGCTATCGTGCTCACAAACAGATAGACATAATTCTACTCAGTAGAAGTGGTCTCTCCACATTCTCGCATGCGCTTTAATAAAAGTGTTGTCCAAGAGAACGCTTTGCATGTCATTGGCGTATAATAATTACGAAATATTAGCCTTTGGCGAGAATTTAGCATTTTTACTGAATCTATTGAGGGATCCTTGGCTGTTTATTTATTTATTTATTGGCTATTAATTACTGGCATGCAGTTAATAGTATCCGAAAATCGAATTTCTGTTTTAGACAAATATTTCCGATTGAAACAAAAAATTTACACAGAATCGAAAAATCACATATTAAATTTCATATATTTAAGTTAAGGCGCTTTTAGAGTTATCGCGTTTGCATGTTTCTGAAAGTATAGACCGACAGACAATCAACCTATTGTTGCATTTGGCTCAACATTTGATAAATGTTTACAAATATATATCTATAGATGCTAAACTATGTACTATATTTCATTTATTTAAATCTCTTTGTATTATAGTTATCGTCAACTTTTATTCGAACAGCCGGACAGCCAGACTTTCTCAGAACGGATTTTGCACAAAAGTTAGTAGAAATCTACAAATTTGATCTGAGGATCGTATATTGAATTTGATTCGTTTAGCTCAAAGCGTTATTGAGTTATCTTTGTCACAGATGAACATTTTTCAAAGTTGTGTTTTTCGAACTCAGGGAGATGTAAAACATGGAGATTCGTCAAAATCTCGAGTTTGAATTTTTTGATGATCACTCTACTTTCTCTATAATATATATACGAGAAAGTAAAAATGTATCTTCTGGACTCTAGAAGAGGAGATTCTGACAAGCGGAGATTCATCGACACCTTGAATCCGAATTTTTAATCGATTGCAATAATCCCTATTCTTCGAATACAAGAAAATAAAAATGAATCAAGGGAATCTCTTCGGCTTTCTGATATGCTTATCCAATATAGCACTTTTTTTTCGGCTCGCTTTATAAAAGTCTGTATTCCCTAAACGCGTCATGAGGGTAGGAGTTGGTAAAAAAAAAAAAAAAAAAATCAAGATCACAGCAAGTCCATATGAGCGAATCTCCCCCATCAGTCCACCCAAGCTCTTCACCAATAGGCATAACAATCATTATTTCAATACAAACATGGTTTAAAAAAATTATTTTATTTTACTTTTTGTTTTGAAGTTTCTCGTCCGTCTTAAAACTATGGGATATTTTCTAAAGAGGATTATAAAAGGAAGAATGCGAATCGAGTTTTCCACGACATTGAAATAAAAATTAAATTTTTACCCAAGGGAATAAGTGATTTGAAAATCTCAAATACATTTATTAGTTACTAAATTCCTTTAAATATATAATGTTTTGTGTTCGTGCTTAAAAAAATATAAAAAATATGGATTCTGGAGGAATTTTTTCAAGAAAGTGAAAACAAATTTATCAACAGATCTACAATTTTTCGAAAAACGATATGCCATATTTCCTTTTTCTAGGCTATTCCATTTACAATTTCTTGTGATTTCAGCTATTTAAAAATACATACATATATAAATATTATTCTAACACACATATAAACAACACTATTCTAATACATATAAATAATAAATAAACTGGGTAATGACACATATATAATAAATTGGCAGATGAAAAATTAATCGTTTGCTAGATCTGGTACAAAATTTAATACTATCTAAATTTATGACGATAAAATTATTTGCCAACATTCATCTGCATCTCTTACTGCTTTGAGTTATCGTATCCACATGCAAATGGACTGACAGACTTTCTTGCAAAGGATTTAGTCCAAAATTTCACAAAAATCTACAAATTTGGCGGTATAACAAAATGTCAAATTCCATGTATATTTTTGAATTATTGCGTTCACAGACAGACAGACGGGTATAATTCAAAAACTAAATTTTCCCGATTCAGGGAAGTCTGAAACTGTAGATTCATCTGATCTCGAGCTTAAATTTTTTGACGATTGCCATCTTTGCTTTTTGTGGAACTTTGCGTTCAAGAAAGTGAAAAGGAAACGTTCACAAACACCGATGACTGAGTTTAAAAGTAATTCCTTTGTTAGAAATTAAACAGTAAAAAAATAATATATCTATGGCAAGAAGTTTGCAGATCAAAGTAAGAATTATACTTACTTGATGCATTGATGTAAATCTTATAATTAAACTAGAATTGTAGGAAGTCATAATGCATTTTCATTTTAATGAATAGGAATTTTTTTTTATTATCATTGTGGCTTCATTTCCATATTATATTACTTTTATCGTCTGGCGAATTTTTGATAAAAGAAGAATATTCTGCTTTTTAATATACTAAAAGAGAATAATTTTTTAAATTTATAATTTTTTATTTCATAATTTTTTTTTGCCTTTAATACACCTTATTACTCATTATTGTAAATATCATACAATGCTATAATGATTTTTTTGTCTCAAATTCACTAGTAATAATTCGAAGTAAAATTTTATTCAAATTAATCGATTAATAATTATCAAGTTCTGAAATTTTTTAAAATAGTGTATTATAATCAAAAGCAAACAATTATACAAAGTCTCAAAAATATGGTCTACTAGGAAATGTTTGAAACATCAATTTCAAATTTCTATTTTTACGAATCCGTAATTCACTACGCATTAAAAATCAAGTCTCGTAAAAAAGAAGCACCATTTTCTATTTTCCAGAAGTCTAGTTGTCTCTTAGTCCATCTCGTGTGATGTGTGTTCAAGCTGAAAAATTGCAATAACTGAATTCAGTGTCAATGCCGACGATCGTAAAATCAAGTCGATTAGGTACAGAGATGAAATCGCAACTGTGATTCAGCTGTCGTGTTACGTGATGTGTATTTATTTATACAACAACAACAATCAATGAAGGTCGTCTTCAAGGTTGAGGAAATGGGAAAACATTTCTACTGCAGTTTCGAAAACTTTATGAATCCGCATTGGATTTTAAAGAAAGATGTAAAACTATAGTAGGGTCGATTATAGTAAGTCTATAGCAGACCCGTCAAATCTGCTAGGAGACCAAATATGAAAAGTAATGTGCATGTTGCAAGCGAAAATATATACATAGAATTATTTAAATGCAGGTTGTCGATTTTAATTATTTCTAAAATCTAATTTTTAAATTGTTGAAGATAGGTATATACTTCTAGTTACAAAAATACTTTAAATGGTATAAAAAAATTATATTTTACATTGTCTAATAAATAACTGCATTATTTAAAAATCATGAAATTAAAAAAAAAATTATATGACTCTATGATTCAATACTTTGGAAATTTTCTGGATATATTAACATTTAATAATCTATTTATAATTTTTAAAAAAAAATTATACTTTGAGAACTAAAAACTGACCGAGTTATGAAGCTTTGAATGTTTTAAAAGATTTTAAATTATTTCACAAGCTGTCTCAAAAGAAATAAGCTAACCAAAGAATGGCTTTTCTTCAAGGTAGATGTTAATTGACTTACAATATTGAAATCATAATGCAGCTAATTTTGGCATATATAAACATTTGACATGTAGACAGATTTCATCCAAAATTTGATATAGATCTCCAAATTTGATGTACGGACTACCTACCAAATTTCATCCATCTAGTTCAATGCATTTTTGAGTTATCGCGTTCATAAACAGATATATGTTTTTTTAAAGCTCGGAGACTCATCGAATTTCGAGCTCGAGTTTTTTGCCTACTTCAATATTTTCTTTCTATGTATCTCATGTACAAGAAGGTAAAAACGGGAAATTCTGTACATTTAACTTCAAAATTGGTGCAAAGGGTAAAAAAGTCAAAAATCCATAATGTCCAGGTTAATCCAATACCTTTTATAACCACTTTTTTAATATATACGTAGTGTCACTTTTTAATGTAGTATGTGTGCAATTACATTTGTCCCGTGACATTAAAGTCACGTGGATGCTTTCCGTTATAATCTCCAGTATTTAACCGTCTTCACCTCTACTACAGCAAAAACTACTCAAATGACTATCTCTATCTTCTTACGTGCCGTTTGTAGAATTTAATACGCTCATTTGAAATTCAGGTCGCAGCTGAAAGGTGAAAGAATTCACACAGTTTTATTCAGCGCTTCCGCATTTAAATTTCACCGGATAAATATTTTGAGTAGGTGAAAAATAACTAGAAAAGATGACGCTCTGTGTTATTTAAACATTTTTTTGTTTGTTTGTTTGAATTGAACAACAGGAATATTTACACCTTAGAATTCTCCACGACGAAATTATTATGAAACGTTTTTATGTTAAGCTTCTTTCTGTGATTGAAAGGTTGGAAAATACATTTAGCTTTGTTTGACTGGCATCAACAATGACACACATACCGCCTCGTCGCTCTTCTAATTTACGCACCACTCCAACAAGCGGTTGCATAAATATTAACTGAAGGGGAAAAAAAAATTGCAAAGGGGATTCGGAGTCCGAAGCACTTAAGCCTGATAATGTTTCAGACTTGATTTGTCCATTTTCATTTTAAAATGTACTTTTAATAATAACGATAAAGTACGCATACAAAAATGCATCTCATATAATCACAATGACTTTTAGTATAAGTCCAGTAACTCAAACAATGAAGAGTATGGTTGTAAACTATGATTAAAGATTTATTAAAAGCAGAGAAATATGATAGATGAAAATTAAAGAGGTTGCCTTACAGAACTTCTGCGTCATTTTTAAATTTGAAACTGATGTAAAAATGTTTTTGTGGAATAACATGCCCTGAAATAAAAGAAAAAAAAATGCAGTAAAATTGGTTAATTCTAAATTTAAAATACAGAAAAATATATTTAAGTACTATTTTTTTAATGTATAACTGTTATCTATAAAGTAATTGCTTGTAAAATAAAGAGTTCTAATTCCAAAAACTTGTTTGGTAGAATATGTTAAAAGATTTTTTTTATTATGTAATTTACAGATAGCATATAAATATTACCAAATATTATCTAAAAACAAAGTCTTATCCAGGCTATAAGTATTATCATTTTAAAATTATCTTCTCAGCTTTAATGATTAAATGATTTGCTCCGTCTTTTAGCAAAAAATATTTTTTATTAAAGATTTCTTACATTATTATTGTAAGAACTTTTTATTAAAAATTCCTTACAACTTCAGTTTTATTTTTTTCAATTTCATCAATACATAGGCGATATCTAGTGCACAATATTTTTGATTGAACTGATTGAGCAGCTGCAATTTTAAGCACTGAATTGGCAGTGTGCCATCACGCTGGCTGAATGTCCAAGTTTTAAACAAACACTTTTTTTTAATTTATTTTATAAAATGGATGAATGTTTTAAAACTCACTAGCATCTTATTATTATTTTACGTCTACAGAATGAATCTATATTTATAAAATTATTTTAAATATAATTATAGAAATAAGAAAAACACTTAGACAGTGTAATTATTGTGTGCACGCCTTTTCTTTTGTTACAGTAACAATTAATTTCTAAGAAAAATTTTAATTAAAATTCAAAGGATATTTTTGTTCGAAAAAGACAAATCCATAACTTACTTACTAATATTAAAATACCCATTGATTTCAAATCAGAAATCTATTGCTATTCATATTCCTCAGATGTTTCTATCATGTTTTTTAAATAGCTTCAAAATCAAATTGTAGGCTATGACCTCTAAAGATTTTACGGAAATTAATAGGCATATTTCAACTCACATAAACAGCTCTAGGGTTAAAAGAACATTAGCGATTTAAACCTTCGGTTAAACCATTTTATCATCTAATTTTTAACTTTGTTGCCATTTTTTTATATCTTAATGATATTCGAGAGCGTACAATAATCAAGTAGCATGCACGAACTCAATTAAAATTAATAATAGCCAATAAAAAAGAAATCGGTTTACACAAAACAAAACTCAAACGGCTTTCAGATTGAAGTTGGAACACTTTTTGCGTGGGCTCCTGAGCCCGGAAACGACCGGAATGGACTCTGATACCTTGATCACGTGACAACAAAATTTACCTAAAGGCAGCATGCGTTAGACAGGTCAATGTTATTTGAAAAGTTTCAGCAGTAAAAAAATAATAATAATAAAATAAATGTATGCACACTTAGACGGAAACACAAGGCCAGATTACAGCCAGAACTTGCAAAAGGCCAACGCCTATTTCAAGCGCACGATTCGCTTTAGATAATAAATTCTTTAAAAAAGAATCGGGTTTACAACGGCATACAATCTGAGATATATCTTAAGTCGACCAGAAGACTAATCGAATATTGCGATCAAACATGGAAGCCAAAGAATTGAGATATTTGATGATTGCGGCTTTTTGATTAGAGGTCGGACATAAAAAAATTGAGCTTACAGAACGAGTAGTTTGCATTTTGATAGGTGACGAAATCACGTTTTATTTCGTTTTGTTATTATTTTTTTTTTTTGGCAGCGTCTTGATTATGCAGCTCATTTTAACATATTCGTTCGACTATCTTATTAGGCTTAACGCATCAGAACTTCCCGTCTGCTCAGCTTCCTGAGATTTTAATTATTCACGCTGTACTGATTTAAAAATGTATTTTTAGATTCTTTGTCTTATAAGCAAAATTCTGAATTCAAAAGTCAATGAATTGTAGTTTTAGTTTTTTTTTTTTAATCGATAGTATTTTTTTTAAAAAAATGACTACATTCACAGTTGGGCTCGATTATTTTATATATGATGCAAGCGTCCGTTTTTAAAGTGGAATTGAAAGTGGAATTCCAAGTTTATGATTATTATTAATGGCAACAATTCACGCAGAAATGTTGAGTTCACTTCTGCAAATTAAATATGTCAGCAATTGCTGATTGTTATTTGAAATTTGAAAAAGTTTTTATTTATTTTATATTATTTTTATGAAAATTAACAAATTTTATTTTTCTTATATATTAGTTTTTAAAACATTTACTAGCTTATAAAATACCATTTTTTATTCACATTATAAACATTTATATTCATTATCGCCACTAGAACAAGTCTAAACTCAGTTAAATTGAATTTTTTAGAATTTATAATATTTTTATTACTTTTAAATAAATTATTCATTAGAATATTTTTATGTAAGGTGACCAATAAATATGTACAAGACATCCACTCTCATCGTGGCTCAATATCTAATTTCTTATCCGCTAAAGGTATGCATATATTTTCAGATGGAAAAATGCTCTAAATTGTGTGAAAAAAAAATAGTTTTTGTATTATTTGAGAATAAATATATTTCTACAAAAAAAATTACAAGGAAATTTAAATTTTTATATGATTCTTCTCCAACCCTTTTAGTTATATTTAACTAAATATTCTTAAAACGATTACATTTAAACAAAGGAGAATGATTTCATTCTTTTGTGACCAAACCTGACGAAATTATAAAGCTTTGAATATCCCTATTTTCGATGATTTTAGATCCTTTCAGTGACTACCTCAAGGAAGATCATTCAGACATTCGTGCCAAGTGAGATTTGTCAACAATACATTTATTAACTGAAATACCATAGGAAAAGCAGTTCTGTAATTCTAATAATATAATTTTTTTTTCATTTAGCGTTTTGTGCTTATTTTAACAGTTATGTAATAAACTATGATTATTTAACACCCTGTATAATGATAATAAACGAATTTTAAGTCATAGAAGTGATTTTAAACAAAATTTTATTATTAAAATTTTTCTAAACTAATTATTTCAGTAAAATTCTTCATTACAAAACTTGATTTTTATAAACTTACTTAAATCCCATTACTTTACTTAAAATTTATATTGTTTGCAACTTTTTTCTCTCGTGTTGAGATAAATTTTTCAAACAATTAAAAAAAAACTTCAACCATTCCATGGGAATAACCTACTATTATTATGCATTCTTTTTTAAATGAACTTTTCCAATAAACTATTGTAAAAGATCATATATATGATAATAATTTCAAAATTCTTAAAACTAGGTGTTAAAAAGAACGAATGCGTTTGACTTTCATATATTTGTACAATATTAATAATTGTAATAAATTGTACAATATTAATTTCATAGTATAAAAAAGAAACCGTCTGCATTTTCTGTCTATATTGTATGAACAAATGTATCAAATTTTGATGTCGCAATCGCATGCCTAGTTTCTACTACTAATAGTGCATTTCTGAGTTACTACGTTCATATGCTTATAAAAAAGAGAAATCGATTGACATTAAGGAATTTGGTAAAATATTTGACATTTATCTTTAGTTTTGGTAATAAACTCATATTTTTAGTTCATTACTTTTTAGAGTTTACATGATCAAGAGTGATCAGACAACTTACTTTGATGGTTTTCATTTAACATTTAATGGGAATTTTAAATGTTGGTATATAAAGTTAAATTTTAACCGTTTATTATATTCTATTTTTCAATTATCACATTCATAAGCAGACATAATCCTCCTGCAAATGAACTTTGAGCGCAAAGAAAGATCTACTATCTGGAAATTCATTAAATTCTCATAGGTCAAATTTCTTTTTTTCCCCTTTCTTTTTTATGACTACAAAATACTAACTCTTTTATACATTTCGCATATCAGAAAGCAAGATAAAAAATATCAATATTATAAAAATATTTAATATCATAAATAAATAAGAAATAAATCTATACTTATAATAAAGTTCAATGTGTGTGTGTTGGCGCTCTACAAGCCAGACCGTTCTACCTACAGCTACCAAATTTGGCACATACATACCTTGGTGGTCGAGAATGGGCACCTGGGGTCCTTTTTTTGAATTTTTAATTAGAATTTTACTAATTAATTAAAAACTAACTTTCCCGCCAATTAATCTTTTCATTTCCCCACGCCAAATGAGTAAGACTTTAGTTTTTTTCCACTCTAAAGAGGTTAAGTTTAACAAATTTTCGACCAATTATTTCAAACGATATTGTTTATTTTCTTAATGTTTGATGCATTTAAAATTAAACATTGTTAATTAATCCATTTTTGAGATTCATTTTGAAGTACTTTTGAATTAAAATAAGACGGAATAAAGGGAATTAAAAATTTCTAATCTGCATAGCGTTACCCCAACTGGCGTAGAAAATTCACGCATGCACATTGTGTTCTGATTGTTGGCAACTATTTTCAACGGATACGGACTTGGTTTTGAAAGCTGAACATGTTTTCGACCGATTATTTTAAACGATTCTATTTATTTTCTTAGTGTTTGATGCATTTAAAACTAAACGTTGTTAATTAAACGATCTGTTCATGATGAAACTGGGAAATTTTTTTTGAAAACTTCTTGAGATATTACATAAATTAAGAAAGATATTCTTTAGTGCCCATAAGGTTTAAATACTCAGCGACTCTGTTTTCAATACTCATATTTAAAAAAAATGCTTCGTTTCAGTAAAAAAAGTGTTCTGATATCAATTGCACTTTAATCATTTCCATTTTAACTTAAAGCATAAATTCTACGGGAACTAACAGAAAATTAGAGATACATATCATGTTACGGCTGAAGGCGTTTATAATATTATGAGTAAATTATATGACTACGAAAATTTGAAGCTTTAAAATATTTTGATAAAGAAGCTATTAAAATAGGAACTACATAACATATTTAATTATTAAAATTTTAACGAGCATTAAGTTTGGCGAACCGGCTGGTCATCAAAGGCGGCTAGTATATAATAGAAATAATATAAACAAATAATAAAAATAATATAAATAAATAATAATAAATATTATAAATAAATAATAAAAGATAAATAATGGGAATTTCAATAATAAATATCCAACCATACCTGCAACTGTTGGCAAATTTTTATTTCCCACCGATTTTGATATCAATAAAAAAAAGAGAGAAAGAAAGAGGTGGGGAGAAGGAGCTTTCGATTATTCACCAGCTGATGAAAAAGTAAAAAAGGTGTTAAAAATGCAGCCTATTTTTGTTCCCACTTTGCGACACGTCATAGCAGATGGTGAGTCAAACGTCTGCTCTTTTTATTCTTTTATTCTATTAGATTTCTTTTTCTTTTTCTTTTACTTTTGTGGAGGAGTACAAGCCTTCTCTTGAAGTATTATTAAAAGAGGGATAGGGGAGCTCTATACCAAATGTGCTTCCGTCCCTACTAAGAGAAATGATTGTTCTTTTGTTAGATCGGAAGCAGCGTCTTTCACTGAAAGAATACAGGGGAAGGACTAAGAGGATGGAGGAAGGAATTTGATATTCTTTGAAATGGTCGAAGATATTAATATTTTTATATTACATTCAGATGCGCTAAGTATATAAAGGAGTATGTATTGTAGTCATAATCCAGTGAGAGTGGTCTCGCCGAAACTTTCTCGCACACTCAAATAAAAGTGTTATTCAAAAGAAAGCCATGAATGGAACTGGAATACAAATGTTAACCTTTGGCGTGAATGTAGCATTTTTACTGAATCTATAGTGTGATCCTTGGCGAGATTTTTTGGCAACTAATCTCTCACATGCGGTTAATAGTATAGGAAAATCGGATTTGTGATTTAGAGGTGTTCTTCCTGATCGATTGTAATAAAAATTTGTTATATAACTATACCTGTAGTAACAAAATCCCATACGAAATTTAATATATATATATATATATATATATAAGACATTACGCTTTTGAATTATAGTGTTTACAAGTTTTTGAAAGTACAAACTAATAGAGGATCATCCTCTTGTTGGATTTGGCTCAAAATTTGATGGATGCTTATACTATATGTGTTAAATACGTGTACTGAATTTTATCCATCTATCTCTCTTCATTTTGAAGTTGTCATGTTAACTTATATTGGGACAACCGTACAGGCAGAACATATTTTGCTCAATATTTCATAGAAATTCTCAAATTTAGTATAAAAACCATATACCAAATTTTATCTATTCACTTGTAAGCGTTTTTAAGTTATCTGTAACAGACAGACAGATGGACATTTTCCAAAAATGGTTTTTTTTTTTCGAACCCAGGAAGGTCTAAAACGTAGAGATTCGTCAAAATCTTTGCTGATTATAAACTTTCTCTATATCGCCGAAAAGAATAAAACTATGCCGTAGGTAACATTGCTAGTTGCTAAACCACCTAAACCTGTTTGCTACTTATTCTGTTCTTCTGAACCTAGAAAAGATACACGATTTATACTTCCAACTTCATAACTCCTTGAAACTTAATTAGTAAAATTTCATCAATCCTAGCTTTAAAATAAAAAACCCTATTTACCTTCAATACAAAATGATTTTTTTTTAACTTTTAATATAACGCCAATGTAGCCGATGCATAAATCAAAATAGATCTTTCTAAAGGGATTTGTTCTATATGTTGAACCGGAAGGCGTTAAAGTGAAGAAGTTGATTAATTATTTTCTGCTGGTCCTTTTGATTACCTATGGGGTTCTGTTGCATCTGGTATTGGGTGGGGTTGTTTCATGGTAACCTGCAATGGCGTCCGCATGACTTCAGCTACGACGAAATAAGATTCTGCATACATCCGTCTTCGAATCCAATTGACATCCCGTCACGGCAGTAAGAGGGCAATTGCTATCTATAAATCCTGAATTAATCAAAGTCTAATTGTTGGATATGGGTCCAAATTTGAAAGTCTACAATTCTAAAATTGTTATTTTAAAACGTTCTGCAATTCTAATAATAAAACAAGGTGACAAATATTTAATTAGCTGTGTTTATGAGAAACCCTACTCACATACTCAAGTGTAACGCAGACAACTTTTGTATTTTTAACGTAAAGATCACTTACCAAATGTCATCTAACTAGTTGCTTTACCTTCACAGATAGACAGACAATCACTATTTTTTTTTAAAAAAAAATGTTTTATTTGAACGAAAGGGGGGGGGGGGGGGGGGAGAGGGAGATTTTCCAAAATCTCAAATTCGATTTACATTGCTTTATGTGTGTGTGTGTGTGCATAAGTATTCAAGTAGAAAAATTGTCAATAGCATCAATGTGCTGAAAAAAATACCATTTTTACTTTTTTAATTTATTGGGGTGACCATTTAAAACATGGCTTTATATAGCAAGTTTCAGGAGAACGGATAAGACAAGTGGGGAAAAAAAATTGAAACATGTTTTTTTTTTCTTTTTCTTTTTCTTGTTCAAACTAAAAGTTTTTAATCTGAGAAGATCTTACTTACGGGGTTTTTAAATAATGAATAAAAACTTTAAAACGAGTCGTCAAAAATAATTAGATCTAAGGTGAATTAAAATAACATAAAAGGTAAATTTTATGAAATATTTTAATTTTATAAAAATATTGTGCGAAAACTTTTGTGATTATATAGAAATAATCTGCTATATAGAGTAACATATCTGGTAAAAATGTGAGATCGATATCTGCATTATTTTTCGAAGCATTCAATTTTTTTTTAAAAGTTACCATGTTAACGGCTTTATTAGTACTTTTCTATCGATTCGAATATAAAGACAGAAAAAAAAAAAAAGATGAAGGAAATCCTATTCTAAAATCGATTTTGTATAAATTTAAGTAGTTCTTAAACAATCTTTAATAAAAAGAAAAAAAAATCTGTCTAAAAAAACGCGGATAGCCAACAAAAATTAAAACAATAAAAAAAAATACAGTAATATATTTAGTTCGTGCTTAAATACAATTCGATACGCGAAGGTAAAAGGCTTGGACATTTTCTGTTTTTCGGCTAATCTTTATATCGATTCACTTCATTTAAATATTTTAAACATTATTCGTACATGCCAATTTAAAGTGATTGCTCTATCTGACCACCATTTTATAAATTATAAAGCTAAGAGCCTTCCCAAATTGATATCGATTAGTTCTTGAATCGTCATGAAATACTGGAAGCAATCAAACCAGTCAGTTTTTATAGTGCGGTTAACGGTTTAACACCCTTTGGCGACACTGAAGGAGATGCGCTCACCTGCCTCCAAGCCCTTGTCTACACACAACGATCAAATAAATACTGCGGAAATGTAACCATGGCGACGAATATAAAAGGAACCGTATGGTTGTCGTAACCTTGGCATGTACTACTGACGGTGCTTGTGTTCGAGTGCCGAACAAAACGAGGAAAATGGGGTCAGACAGTTCAGCGCGGTCCGAGGGCAAAGGAGAAAGTGATTTCCTGAGCTGAATTTTTATTTAGGATTCCCGAGATTTACAGTTTTATTTGCATTTTTACAGTTTACGGTAGATCCCTTTAGCGGTTGACCCCTTTTTAAAAATAAGTGTCGAGGTCTTCGCAGGTCACTAGGTCTCTACCCTTGTTGTCTTTATTTCTCCCTCTTCTTCTTTTATATGATCTATTCTAAGCATCTTCAGATTCAGTGTTTCTTGCACTTTTTTTCTGTTCATGGCCCCTTTCGGTTGCGCAAATTTTTCGCACCCTCCTCTCTACGTAGTACAAAAATAAAATAAAAATGGGGACAGCAATATAGAGCAAATAAAAATAATATATTTAACATAATAATTTATAATAATATATTTTAAAACTTAATATTGTTTAGAAATTTATAATTTAAATTTATAAAGCATGTTTTATATGAAGATGATTTTCTACAGCATTTTTCTTTTTAAATATATAAAATTGTCGCTACCTAAAGTGGTATACAATTTACAAATAACTAGAAAAGTGAGATAAACAAATTTATCTCCCACTATTAAATTAAAATAATGGCTAATTTAATTAATTTTTGGTAATTTTAAATAACAAGTAATATGTGAAGATGATTTTCTTCAGTATTTTCACTCTTAAATAAAAAGATTTTCCTTAAAAAAAATTTGAATTATAATTAGGAGAGATAAATATATATTTTATATAACTGAAATCAAATTAAAATGAAAACTTATTTAATATTACTTGGTAAATTTATAGGAAAGATTTTAAATGCAGACGACTTTTCTTCATTATTTTCACTAACAAATATACAATTTTTCGTTCACAAGTAACGCAAAATTCAAATATAACTAAAAAAGTGAGATAAACATATTTGCTCCCACAATCAAATTAGAATAATGGCTAATTTAATTTTTTTGGTAATTTTGGATAAAAGGTTTTATATGTAGATTATTTTGTTTTGCATTTTCATTCTTAAATATATAATTTATTTGTCAGTTCAAGGTTGTACAAAATTTGAATCATAATTAGACAGACAAATATGTAATTTTTGTAACTGAAATCAAATTAGAATAAAAACAAATTTAATATTTTTTGGTAAATTTGTGGGAAAGGTTTTATATGCAGACGATTTTTCTTCATTATTTTCACCAACAAATATACAATTTTCGTTCACAAGTAATGCAAAATTCAAATATAACTAGAAAAGTGAGATAAACATATTTGCTCCCATTATCAAATAAGAATAATGGCTAATTTAATTTTTTTTTGGTAATCCTAGCTGAAAAGTTTTATGTGAAGAGGATTTTCTTCATTAGTTTCACTCTTAAATATATTAATTTTTTCTCAGCTCAAGGTTGTACAAAATTTGAATCATAATTCGGAAAGATAAACATATAATTTATATACATGAATTCAAATTAGAATAAAAACTAATTTAATATTACTTTCTAAATTTATAGGAAAGATTTTGTATGCAGATGATTTTTCGTCATTATTTTCACCAACAAATTTACAATTTTTCGCTTTCAAAGTAATGCAAAATTAAAATACGTTGCATTTGTATTATATACAAAATGCCATGCAGGGAATTAAAAAAATAAAAATATGAGTACTGGTGGCATCCACGGTATTGCTCAAAGTCTGCATTTCTATATGGGCTGTGGAAGGAGATAAATTTTTATTAGAGAAGGTTGAGAAAAAGTTCCAGGTTGTTTTAACTTATTGATATTAAAAAGCCTATCGTTTAGAACATATGATAGACGTCAAATGTTTTAGAAACTTTATTATAAAAAAGACATATGAAGTAAAAATGCCGAAAAAAAATTGACATCAGTTTTTCTTTTTGTTTATTTTTTCAGTTTCTTCATGATTTTGGGACAAAAATACCCTTCATTTATAATCGCTAAACAATCATTTTGAATCATTTTATTTATTTATTTTTTCGTTAAATTTAAGAAAATATTGAAACAAGTTTAATATTTCTCAACATTTGCAAAAAAAAAAAAAAAAAAAAAAAAAAAAAACCCTAAGGAAAGCATTTTCAATTAAAATTTTTTTATTAGATTTTTCTGAATAATTAATTTTATTTACCGATCATGAATAATATAGTACTGTTCCGCTTTTTCATTTGTCGTTGGTCGGTGAGACAGTGTCACAAACAGGAGGAAATTGTAAATAGTAGATTACTTCTTATATAGGTTTAAAAAAAATGTCGTTTGAAATTCGAAGAAATTAAAAAGAATTATTTCAAAAGACAAGAAAATGTTTAAGACGGTAAGTTAAATATAGATAATGTTATACTTTTTTTAATATGTTTTCTAAATTTCAGATTATAGCAATTGCGTGGATGATTCTCTTTAAGATAGCCACTGAAATGATAAAAAAAATAATCTAAAATAGGAATTTCAAAGCTTTATCAGTTCGTCAGTTTCAATCCAAAAGAATGGTAGATAATATATTTTTTTAAATGCTGTTGTGCTAAGAGTATTATACTGAAATTTGTATTGCCTAATAAAACAAAAAAACTGTATAAAAATTTAAATTTCATAATTTTTTCAACTGTACATTTATTAAGTGAACAGAATCGAATGTAAATCTTTGCGCTGTCATTATTATTTTTCATTTTAGATTTCCGTAAGAAACATTTCCAATCCATGTACATGAACATGTATTTTTAATTTCTTATCCTCCTGATTTTCAAAATAGCTTATTTTTAAAATGATTTTTGTATTTTTGTTTTCAGCATATAGATGGCAGCACATTACACTTTCTTTACTCACACCAAGGACTTGGGGAAATAATCCAGCACCAAACCAGCCTTTTCAGTTGGACGAACATGGAGCGTCACAAGTAAATCAAATCATCACCTGTCTATGTCGATGATCAATAGTAACATAAACAAAGACTACGTATTTTGACATATATTTTGAATACATAAACATAATTATATTTTGTTATAGATATTAAAAATTATATTTTGTAATTATATTGTGTTAAATAATTAATACATCATATTCATATATATTTGTTAGTATTTTTGCTATAAATTTCAGCATAATTTTATATAATTTGAAATATTTTGTGACAGAAGCATTGATGTGGTTTGTATAATGTGTTTTTTAATGAGCTTCCACTAATACAACTCTTTCAGTTATCCAATATTTCTCTGGTTTGATATCCGTTGGATTACCGAGCCCAATATAATTGGGGGGAGGGGGAGCTGATTCTTGTCTTTGTTCTTTCTTTGTGCACTAGCAAAAGGTGGCTTGGTTTCGGTATCGAAGGATTTTTATCTCGAGAACCAGTCCCACTCTTTCATGTAGATTGATCACTGCCTCCTAAACATTGAAGGCGACGTTGATGATTTGCCTCGTCGCAAATGGTCAACATCAAAAATGTTTTGATGTATCATGTGTCTCCCAGAAACATATTTGAAGGCACTCTTACAGAGTAGGAACTGTTTGAGACGTCACAAATTAGCACCGTTTCTGTTTGTGTTTTAGTACGATAACTTTGTAATCATGAGTCAAGCAATACCATGTTAATATAGCGCGCAAGTTTGGAGAGTGGAGTGCTAGCTTATTATTGTTGTCATCGGTACTTCTGATAAGGAGGTGAAAATAAGATATCATGCTCATGACTCTATTTTCCTTTTCTAAGTTATTGATGTCAACTGGTGCCAAAAAATCATGTTATGAACAGGGGGGAGGTACTCTTGTTACTATTGTTCGAGGTAGAGATAAATCTTTGGCTAGTTACGTAGATTTCATAATTACTTTATATAACTTCATATTTGTAAAGATGGAATTTTTATAATAGATTTTTCACTCACTTCTTGATGTATTAGATACAATTATGTATCTCGGATGATAATACGATACGTTATTATCATTTGGAAAACATATAGCTTCCATATGAAAAACGGTGTCTATTAATGAATTAGGGAAGAATCGATTACAAGATTCGGTGTTAATTAAAGTAATGATTTATGAAATAAATGTCAGATTAAAAAAAGTAAATGTTAAAATAAAAAATAATTTTTAAAATCCGCGCTTATATTTGTGTACATTAATAAAGAAATTTTTTTAAATCAAAATTTCGGAGGTTAATAAAAAAAAGAATACATAGCGTGAGATGCTAAATTGCAAGAAGGTAAGCTACGATGAATGGTAATATAACCAAAATTAATGCTATGAGTAAGAATATTCTAAGGTTTGAAAAAAAAAATATTATATATGTATATAGAATATATAAATGAAAAATGCATTATGATTGTGATTCAGATTGTAGTTTACTGATAGTATTTATATAATTGCTTCCTTTTTTGTTATATTAATTTCATCTCCAAATTTTTTAAAAAAATATTATTCTGAAATATACTAATATGAGCGCGTTTTTATACAAAAAGAATTTAAAAATTGTTTATAATTATGGTAAAATGCTGGATTATGTGATCTCATATGGATGGAGGACTATTCGGAGATTCGAATGTTCTTAAATCCTGAAATGCAAGAGGAAAACAAGCATACGTCCAAGAAGAAGCAAAATTAGAAAAAAGAAGAAGAAAAATGACTTCATTTTCATATTTACGAAGAGTACAGTTATATTTATTTGTTTCGTGAGAATCGTTCATTTTTATAGTTTTTAGACTGCTTTTTAAGAGACCATTATCGTTAAGTTTGAACAGTGGTCAGTTAATATTTGTGTTCGTTTTGCAGTGTGTAATTTCAGACCACAACACAGTGCACTCATTTGAATCCTGAACAAATTTATCGTTGTCCTAGGATTTTAAAAATGTTGCATCATGGGAAGAATCGCAATAATAAACATCACACGATAATGGTTTGAGGTATTCTCTGAGAAACTATAGTAACGGCCAAAATTGTGGAAACCATTTGGAGAAAAAACGCATTTTTAAGATAAGATTGATGTCGCCATGATTATCTTATCTTATTAAAATAAAATTAAATGTTATTTTAAAGATAATTTAACTAAGAATTTTATTTCGATTAAATTAAAATCTGGGTTATTATTCCTAGGCCATTCCAGTAGTAAAATGCAGTAATTCTATAAAATAAAACAACAAATAAAGAGAAACTCCTTTTAATATATAAAGTGATAATAATTGATATCAGGAAAGGGTAAGAACTTTTAAAATAATAAATTCGAAAAAATAGGAAATTTTTCATAAACAAACCATATAAAGGGCTTTGAATACATCAATTGTATAGTGAAATATAAGATTGACATCTAAAGTCCTGAACATTTTTAAATAAGCGAAAAATTCTTTTTTCCTCTTTAACTTAGTAAATGTTTAAAAGCTGAATTCTGTTTCAGCATGGCATCATACAAAATAGTTCAAAATGCTCTAAAAGGAAGATTGTTTGAGCTAGAAATATCAAGATAAAAAGTTTTTAGAAAAAAGACTCCTACAAATCACAAAAATATTTAATAACTTTTGTGAAACAGGGCGAATATTTGAATGTAATGATTAAAATGTCACTCTACTGTGTGCCGAAATAGCTCAGTTGGGAGAGCGTTAGACTGAAGATCTAAAGGTCCCTGGTTCGATCCCGGGTTTCGGCATTGCGTGTTTTTTTTTTCACTTTTCATTATTTGCTAAGGTGTGTGGTAACAATTTATTTTATTTTTAAAACTGTAATTCCACATTTTTGTTTTAAATTAAAAACACACTTTTGCTAAAGGACGTCTAAATTTTATAAGAATTATTTGTTAAATCTTCTAATTTTTAATTGATAGTTTCTTTCATAGTGCAGAAACTCACTTACATGTACATAGTTTATAAAAATGCAAAAAAAGTTAAGGGGATATTAAATAATGAAAAATTTTCAACTGTAACAGGCAAACATATATACTTTTCTCGAAATTAAATTATTTGAAAGAGGATAAAGTGAAAGAGGGCTAAATTTTATTACAGAGGTACTTGGTTAATTCGAAATAAATAGAAACACAAAGAGAATGCGATTTTTTCGTAAATTCTTACTAAGAAAAACTGATTTTAAAAGTAATTACAACAAAAGAAAACAATGATTTTTAAATTTCAAAGAGAGTTTTTGAAAATATTTAAACGTTTTAAAGAACAATAAAAAATGACTAAACTACCAATAAGTACTTTTTATAAATAAAGAAAATGATGATACATTTACTTTTAATTCATTAAGAAACAATTGCATTAGATAAATTTAAGAAATGATATGCAGCACTTTGAAGCCAACAAATGTACTGTATACTTCAAAATAAACAGTACAATTCATATCTAGCGTAAAATTTTAAAAATTGAAAAATTCTGCATGTTTTTTTTATTGAATATATTACATCAAAAGTGCAATATATTTCAATAGTCAATTAAATGAAAAAATAAATTTCACTTTTTATCATCGGAGAGCATAAATGTCAGAGGTATTTAACTAATAAAAACAATTCTGATATAAAGGCAGTAATTTATAATTTTAAGTTTTGATTATTAAAACATAAATTCGAATTACAGGCTGGCTACCTCTTCATATGTATAATTAAGAAACTCAACGGACATGGGAAAAATTCGATTTATTAACGAATTCGAATTTAAAATTTGCGAATTCATTCAAAATCAGCTACAATAAATATATTCTTTTCCTTAGTGTATTTGAATTGAATATTAAAGATCTGAAAAAATTTGTTGCCTTTGAAACAATTATCTTAATTACATTTTTTATCCTTAAATTTAAATTAATTATCAGTACGCGTATTTTGGTATAACAAAAAAGATTATAAGATCTATTAATCTATGATAAATTATATCGGATATTTTTTTAATCTATAATAAACTGTTACTTGAATCTCAGAAATAAATTCAAAGCAATATGGTCTTTCAGTAGAGCAAACTGCTTGGGGAAACTTATTCGGCAAATGAAAGTATTATTTCTTTACCTAATATTTTCATCTAATTAATTTTATTCCGGATTATCTAGTTTCACTCACATAATTAACGGGAGATTAATTTTTTGATTGGACTCAAATTTCTGGTTATTTGTTTCAAATGTTCTTATAAAATTTTTCACCTGGTACCTGTGCTGCCATCTATCTTTATTTGACGTAAATTAAAATGCAGAAATTTGTTGATGCGCAGGTGCTTTGATCTATATTCAAATATTGTTACTATTTTTCATCAATATATATATATATATATATATATATATATATATATATATATATATATATTTGATGTCAAGCGCAAAACATTATTTTGACTATTCTGGTCTATGTGCATGACCAGTTCAATCAACCAATTCAAATGCTGTATTAATTCTTTAAAATATGAAAGTAAAATATAAAAAAAATGTGTTAAGAAATGATAGAAGTGCACGAAAGCCTACCTCTAATAAATATGTATGCATAAGAAATAACAAAACAGAAAAAATACAGTTGCTGTTAAAACTCCTTTTGTAGATTTGTTTCAAGACATTAATTATAATTATTAAACTAATTACAGTCATGCTAAATTTTAAGAACAATGCAACTTTATTTTATTATGTTTTGTTTCCTTTTCTATTAATTAAAAAGAGAATATGTTTTTGTTTAGCGCATGTACAGAGACATTTTAATAGCAGAGATTTTGTTTAGAGCAGTTTTTATAAAGCAGATGGCTAGCTTTAAATTTACGAAATTTGGCACAAAGATACTTTTTAGGGTAAAAATATTCAACTCTGAACTATGCTTTTTAAAATTTAACTAATTAAAAATTGGGTGAAACGGAAACATTTTTCCACAATAATATCTGAAAATATAGTATCAGGAAACAAACGGATATTTATACCATCTAAAAATTTAAATTTTATCTTCCCTCTGTTACCAATTTACTTGTCGTGTCGATTTTTATCTAAATTTAATAAATTAAAAAAAACATTTTTAAGTTTATTTTGCGATTAAATTCAAAATTCATTGTCTTCAAATTGTTTTCATTATTACTGAAATTGTTGTATCATGTGTATTTTTTTCAATTATAAATAGTCAAAACATTAAAATTTGGACTTTTTTTGCATATTTATTAGTTTATTCTTAAAAAATTATTATTCTAAATTTTTAATAAAACTTTTAATTTGTTTTATTTTTTGTAATTATAGACAAGAACTAACTTCAAAAAGAAACAAAAAGAAAATTTTTTATAGTTGCACATTTCTAAATACTACTCATTTCTATAATATAAATAGATGTACAAAAATGTGTAATCGCTTTTTAAGTTTTAGTTCTTGCATATTGATAGACACTAAATTTCTTAATGTCTTAAATAAAAATTCGTTAAAATATTTTTTTAATTATGAAGCATATTTGATATTACAGGAAAAAAACTCGATATTAAAATATTTCATTTATCATCCTGTTATGTTTTATGAACATAAAAGGATGATATCGCTTCCGCAAGTAAGTTAGCTTATATTTAATCATTTTCCTTTTCTGATAAAATTTCAAATTTTAGGTGAGATAGCATTAGAAAAAATTATAGAAGAACATTTTGTACAGAACTAAACAGCTGTAAGTCTTCTGAAATACATCGAATTTATATAACTATAAAAATTTGAAATTTAAAAATATTTTGCAGGGAAAATCAATTGAACTAAGCGACTAATAAAAGATTTTATTGAAATAGTTCTCTCTTTGTAATTTTGGTTAAGTAGCCGGTCGACAGGGCTACCAAGAGGTGAAATAAAATTTCATTGACAAAATTATTTTAATACATCAAAATAAATTGTTAAAGAACGGTTTTTATTCATCAGCGCTTACATATAAAATGTCACTACCATCTGCAATTTATGAGAAGAAATTAAGTGTAAGATGTATACAAAACATTTAAAGAAATGAATTACTGATGAAAATTCTTTTTAAAATAATGAACTATTGTTCTGCGGTTTATTTGATATAAGAAAAACAAATTTCAAAGTTGTTATTCATTTATTTTATTATGTTTTTTTAATATTGTAACAACTGCGTACATAATTTTTTTGTAATACATAGCACACCACATTCACATATAAAATTAATTCAACTTGTTTTTTAATAGCGTCAGCTATGACGAACCGGCAAGTGAGGATGACGAATTATGTCACGTGACCACTCATAGCGCATTGATCGAAGCAAGCATCTTTCCATTGCTTGGTTGGGCAACTCGTTGCGATTGCGGAAGTAGATCCACTTGCAAAAGCTGAGCAGATGTTCCAACTGCAAAAGAAAAATTTGTTTATTTTTCATTTTTGATTCACTTGACTTGTTTCATGGCTTTTAATATGTAATTTTGTAATCGATTTATCATTCATTTACTGATATGCCAGAGTTTTAAGGTTTTGTGCCTTTACCTTTTCTGCAATAGCAATACATTATTTTAATATTTTCAAAATTTTAACTGTTAACCGGTGACTTAAATAAATTTTAATCCACTCGAATCACTCCACCTGGTAAATAAATTAAAATAATTTTTTTTAAAGATTTTATGCTATTTAAAATAAAGAACAATGAATTATGGACTTAAAAGCAAATGATGCTTAAAAGAATAAATTTTTATTTTTTATACAGTTTTTATACAGCTGACGGAGAAATAGAAGAAGAAAGAAAGCATTAGTGCTCTCCTTAAAATAGTATTGAATAAATTAATACAGTTTAGCTACAATAGATGTTTTCCATAGTAAAAGTCTATGCTTAAAATAAATGTTTAATTTCATGAGACTCTTTCTATGGTTCTAAGATGCGTATAGATTATATATGGTTTCACATAGTCCCCCCCCCCCCATATTCAAGCAGCTTGAGCAATCCCTTAGAAGTGGATGAATACAACAATAACAAAAAACACGATACTGCATTTATATTAATTATTTTTAAGAGCAAACAAAGATTTTTCCAATGGCTTCAATAAAATGCAGTGTTTTTCTTTTCTTTTATTTAGTATACACAGAAAAGCAAAGAAAAGAGATGCAGTTGAGTAATATTGATAGAACTTAAAAGTTTAAATTTACTTTAAGGTGAAATGATAAGTATTTTTTCAGAATATTTAATAATAAAAAGTTAATGATTCAATCTTATATTTCAAAATATCGCAGGATGAAAATAGTTTCATTCATCTACCTTTTATTCATTAATTATGTATTTACTTTTAATATATAGTAGCAATAATGTGCACACACGCACGCGCGCGCACACACACATTTTATATTATTGCAATACAATTACAGAAAAGAATTATAAAAAAAATTAATAATTTTAAACATGATTTAATGAATATAATTTTTCAAGAGTCCTTTAAATATTTAGAGAACACTCCACATTTTCTAACTAGGCTACTGATTAATTGTTTGAAAATTATTTTCCACGTTTTTTTGTTGGAATGAAGCATTTTAAGCTATATATTGTTAGATGTAATTATCTTTTACAAAATATTATTATCTTTTACATATTACTTCATATCTCGTAATATGTTATTAAAAAATGGCAGAAATAATTGTAACTTAATAATTAAATTTTTTTTATATTATAATGAGTGTCCAAATTATATTAATTAATTAAACATGTTTGAATGACAAGTTTTAAATATTTTCTGTAATTATTTCTTCAAGAACTGTGACTTTTTACTTTTATTTTTATAATACATATTTTTTATCATAACTTTATAAACATGTAATTAATTGATTTGAAAACTAGAAGGCATCCTTGGAATGCCAGTAAAAATTTCTAATTTTAAGTGTTTTTTAAAAAGTAAGTAAAATAAAAAAATTAGTATATTGAAATATTGCAAGTGTAATCTTTACGTTTTTGCTAATTAAAAAAAATGTTAAGGATGTTTTTTTTTAATTTGTAAGATTAGTGGAATTTAAAGATCTTTATTCAGAATTAATAAGAATAATTTTAAAAACTCTTATTCCATTTTTGAAAATAATATGCTTTGTTATTTCAATCAATTCAAGGAATGATTATTCTTTATATGTACTATTTCTATTAGCTTCGCGGTGCTCTAAGTTTCTAGTATTTTCATGATGCGCTATGGTTCATTATTAAAAACAGTTTTAAAAAATACAGCTAAACAACATAGAAAATCATAATAAGTCTTTCCTTTTTTTTTTTTTTAAATTGCGTATAAAAAAACAATTTTTTTCTCAACGAAGTATTTTTCATACTGAAGAAGGTCACCAGATGGCATCAAAAATAATATGACGAACTTGTTCTTTTTGCTCCATTGTTCAAATTATCTAGCTATCGCTTCCTCGAGGCCCATTAGCTCAGTTGGTTAGAGCGTCGTGCTAATAACGCGAAGGTCGTGGGTTCGATCCCCCCATGGGCCAAATTGTTTTTGTCTAAAGGAAGTAGTTGGATCTAAAAGCTATAACCTTCAGAATGTAAATTAAATGTGCATTTGGCGTCATTAATACCTGTAGAAAAAATTAATTTACAGATTTTTTTTTTCACCAAGAACATTTTTTTTACAGATCATCCAATTTATATGAGTAGAAGTAAATTCATAAACAATTCATATGCAACAGAAATTCAAATTACTCGATAGAATTTTTTTATCCTCAAAAATATTGTGAAGCAAAAGATGAATTTCGTGGAATTTGTTAAATTTCTAATTAATTAGAAATATATTTTTTTTTGTAAAAAGCATTAAAATGTGCTATGGATTTCCATTTTTGGCTACCAGTTCTTTGTCCACCATAGTAATAATATTTATTAAGTCATGACAATCGACTTTAATAAACTACAGCCTATTACAAAAACAAAAAATGTTTTAAATTATATTTACATAAAATAAAACAGCGAGTAATTTTATTAGTTTGTTATGTCTTAAACAGCGAAATCATTTTGAGAATAAAATTGGCAAAATAGGTGCAGTTGTTGAGGTTGGGGGGAGGAGACTGTCAAAGCTTTATTTCGCAATATTTATAAAAGCTGGAGCACGTTAAGAAGCAGCCGACCATTGATTATGTAACCAGAAGTCGTAAGCTTTCATATGAAATAAAAATTTTCCGAGTTCAATTCTATGGTTATGACTAAGGAATTCTGTCATTCCCCCCCCCCCCAAAGTGAAGTCGGAGTTTCTAAGATTTTAGAATTCCAGAAAAAGTTTAAGAGATTTTAGAATTTTTAAAAATTAAATCTTAATTGATTTTGAGTGATAATTAACAATAGTATATAGCTTATAGGTTTTTATTCAAATCCGGAACATTTCCTTCTCAATTCGGGACTTAAAAAAACTAGTTTAATTCGATTAAATAAAGAAATTTAATCTTGCAAATGATATTCAGTGTTTTCAAAACGATTGCAAACAAAGGGATTTTTAATAAATTTGCTTCGTTTTTGCTTGATAAAAAAATTCAATTATGTTTTTAGAGCGTTCTTTTTTTTTTTTCCCACTTTTCTTTTTTACTTTAAATCTAAATATTTTTTTAAAAATAAAATAAAGAAACTGACAAAAACTACAAACTGACAATGTTTGTAGAATTAAAAATTTAGTGTAAAATTAAACAATTTATTTCCTTATATTTTCTTTTTACATGCATATCTTTTTCATTTAAAATCGCGAGTAAAATTTTTTTTCCTTACGTATGACACTGCAGATCAAGAACACCAAAAACAGAAGAACTTGAATGTATTCCATCTTTCTAGATTGTTGAGGTGCTCACTTGTTATCTAAAAATGAACAAATGAAAGTGAAAAAATTATATATAATTAAATAATGAAGGAAATTGAAAATTTGAATAGAAGGTGAGATATTTGGATTATTAGCCATTCAAAAGCAGTTAATAGAGCTACAGATGAAAACGACTTTTACAATTCCGCGTTGCAAACGATATTTAAAAAACAAAGGGAAAAAAGCTTTTTAAATTGATGAGTCATCACTGGCATTAACAAAGGCTATTTTTTTCTTACTTTACGTATAAAAAAGCCTATAAATCTTTTCCGAATTACTTCTTTAGTTTTCTTACCTAAAATCTCTCTATATATATAATGGTGTACATGTTTACAGGGTGTCTCAAAAAACCGCGGCTTTTATTTTTGAAATATTGATCATAGACATATACTGTAAATTACAAAGCGTAAGAAAAGGTGTAAAATGTTATGAAATCGATTAAAATTTTCAGGGGATTAAACTTCAAAACATACAAAATTTAAATTTTTATGCGGACCCCGTACAAAAAAATTCCGAATGAGTAAATTGTGTCCCATCCACTAATAAGGTTATGTACAAAATTTCAGTAATCTATCACAAAAAGTCTCAAAGATATGAAACCACATAAATGCTGACTTAAACCACTTTTCAATACCTGGATATGAGTTCACAAAGAATAATATTAATGTCGAATGTTCGTGTTACAGGGTTCGTACACAAATTAACAAAGAAAGTAATGATTGAATAAATAAATAAATAACAATTTTGCTATTTATTGGTTCAAAAGTATTAAAAATTTGTGGAAATAATAACTTAAAGGAAAGATTACATAAGGAAAGATTACTTAAAGGAGAGATTACATTTTTTTTTTTTTTTTTTTTACAGATTCATTGACTGCGCTATATTTAAGTTATATTCTGCATTTCATGATATAGAATTTCAAAGTATTTTTCAGGAATCATAGATTTTAATATTTGTATTTAAAACTAAAGATATAAAGCACATTTTATTTCCTTATGATGCATTCCTGAGTCGCGTCATCTGCACTGAAGCTGTAAACATTTGCATTTTAATTTGTGATTGATCCTTCTCCAACTTTGTTTTAACATATCTTTGAGAGTTTTCATGATAAAATTCTGAAATCTTTTACATGGCCTTATTAGAGGATGGGGTAATTACTTACTGGAATTTTTTTGTACGGGGTCCGTATAAAAATTTAAATTTTGTATTTTTTAAAGTTTAATCCCCTGAAAATTTCAATCGATTTCCTAACATTTTGCACCTCTTTTTACACAACTTTGTAATTTACAGTATATGTCTGTGATCAATATTTAAGGAATAAAAGCCGCGGTCAAGGTTTTTGGGACACCCTGTATAACGATGAATATGTATACTCATACACAATTATGTTATAACAACTTTTAATAAGTAGAGCATTTTAGAATAATTCAATCACTGATTAACTGCAACTTTCAATAAGTATAATACCAACTTTTAATAAGTAGCAAATTTTGGAATAAATCAGTCAAGGGTTAATGCCTATTGGCTTATCTATTTGTATGCTCAAAATACAAAGAGCAAGATAAATGAAATTTTGTAAAGAATTTATATTGTTTTTTAATTTAAATTCTGCCCCGTTTATATAGGTATTGCCACTTTCATCATAATTTCAGTTTCTACTATGCTCTTCTTTAATTTCATCAGATAAGAAGGAACAATGTTTTCTACCTATGCAGCCTGCTTTAATAGTTTAATCATCTTGAAAGTTAATATTCCAGGCGAACATGTTTGTAGTCAAAGGGATTAAGTTTCGAATAAATCTGGAATCGCTGTTGTACATTTAAAACTCTTTTAAGCTCTTTGACTTTTTAAAGCAAAGTTTCAAATTCATGATTTCTTTTTCCTTTATTATCGTGCATCAGTTTAAAATATAAGAAACGCGTGATGATCAGTCAATATTTTAAGGAATATCGGAGTAAGAAGAAATATAGTTGCAGTTACAGTAGGAACATCCTTGAAAACTTTGTTGTGAAAACGATGTACTGCAAACAAAATTGAAAATTCACCTAAAAACAGTCGAGTCACTAAGAATAATGCTTTGCATTCGAGCATCCTTTACATGTCTAAGAGTTCGTTTTGAGTTGCAATAATGTAATGCTAACATCCCTTTCAAAATTTCCCATTCATCGGTAAAAGAATCATTTTTTGGAAGCAGAAAGGTATGAAATAATTTCATATTTGACAGTTTGTGACATATCTTAATCGTTTGTATTTCTATCGCACAGATTTCGCAGTTAAAAAGTGTACCTCACATTGTTAGTTGAAATCGTTTGCTAACTTAAAACAGTTTCTATTTATTCATTCTTTTAGAAATATTTACAAAATTGAAATATTAAAGCTATATTTTATTTCATAAAGAACGTTATTAACTGAATTGGCATAAAGTAGGCAAATAAATAATGTGATGTATACTTTTCATCTTTAGTTTAATGTAGTTAATGTGCCATTTCTTTAGGCATGCGTCTACCAGAAAACACAAAGGAATGTGTGCATATACACAAAAAAATAGAGCATCCATGATCTTGAATCCATTATTCAAATATATCCATTATCATTTCGCAATATTTTACTTGTAATGGTTTGCGCAGGTGTAGGAGATTCATATTCTTAATGATGTCCAATTGTTTTATTTTAAACTTTTTTTACTCGTTTTTTTTCCCCTTGCATTTCGTTTCATTATTTCATCCTTATCAAAAATAAAATGGATGATGTACTTAAAACTTTGATTTTATAGTATCATTATGTGATATAATTCATGAGATCGATTTTTAACGAAAGTGTAGTTTTGTTTCTATATAAGTCCGTTAAAAATTTAAAATATAAGTAATTAATTATATTCTCAATATTTAGAAAATTTTATCTGTCTGAAAAAAATCCTCGAGATTTTCTCAATCTCCAAATTATGCTTTATGATAATGCTTAAAGATAAATATTTTTTTAAATGCTTATGCTTTAAAATGAAAAAGAAGATAAAGTCAAAAATTATTGTACCAGTGGATTATGTTACCAACCATTCATAATTATCATCCATAAAATTCTTTTCGAATGCACTAGATTATTCTGGATTATCTATTATTTTCGATTTTAGAATTTTTATGTTTTTCGATGATAACATAGAGCGCAGTTAAATGAAAATAACCACTTTTATGACATTTTAAAGTCAAAATATATCAATTCGATTGTAATAATTTTAATACACTGCTATTTTTCCCCTGATTATCGTATTTCTTTTAATCATAGCTTTTGTAATAGGTATAAAATTAATTTTTACTCTATATAAAAAAACAGGGCACACGTAAACAACCTCAATAAATAAAAACTAATACTTTCATGGTAAAAAAAAAAGTGCACATTTTTGTAATGGATCTTTTTTTATTGTCAAATTAAGTTTAAAATCAAACTCAGATTTATGGTTCTGAATTGTAGGCATATGTCAATAGGTGAATTAATTAATTTGGTAAATTAATTAGGTTAAAGTTAAATTTACCAATTTAACACTTTTTTTTTCAGGTTATATATAGATTGAAATTATAAAAACATTGAACCAAATGCATTTATTGAATTTAAATGAGAAAAAATTCCCCCCATAACTTTGAGGACAGAGAGATGCGACGAATATAATAACTTTTGCCAAATTTTATAGATCTAAAATAGAAAAAATCATCAAAATTTCGAAATTTTTTTTAACTGATTACACTGCTTTAATTATTTATGTTTCGCATACATGGATAAAAAAATTACAAAAAGAAAAATGAACTCAAAAATAATTTATGATATTGCATGATTGTAGATATTTAAGGTATTAGTAAAAATGCTCGAAACTTTTCCACTCACAATTCTTCTACAGATCTAAAGGGGGATACGTAAATAATTTTTTGCGTAATGTTTTTATGCGGCGGAAAATAAAATAGGCCGATAAAAAGCTGTTAATTAATGGAGTATACAAAGAAATTAAATTAAATTTATTTATTAAACGAAATTTATTACAAAATTTGGAACTAACATGGTTTTCCAGCTATATTTTATTCGACAAATAATAAAAAAAAGGAGCAAACGATTATTTAATTTAAAAATAGAAACTATTACAAAACTATTGATCCAAACGATTAATTAAAAGGAAAAACGGGAGAAAAATCAGTAAATATTTTTACAAGATATTTTAAAAATAGAAGTCATAATTTAAGAGAGACAGAGAGAAAATTCGAATATTCTCTCTTTCTCGAGCAACAAATTTTTCTTTTTGGGTTACATAAATTTCAGAATTTCTTTTGTTTCATTTGTTATTAATTCTTTCTGATTATACTTCATCAAACTTGATTTAATTTGTGGAGAGAGAATATGTAAGATTGGAATTTGTTTTCGTAAATATCATGCAGAAACTTTGAAAAGAGAAGAGAGAGAAATCTTCATTTGAAAAAAGAATTACTGTGCTTCTAAAAAGAATGATGTAAAAACCATGAAATAAAGAATATAGAATAAAATCTATCCATTTTATTTTGTGGAAGCTAGTATTTTATTTACTCCTGGTTTTTTATTTATATTATTTCATCATTTAAACTATGACGGAAATAAAAAACACTAGGAAAAGGGAAGCATTTCATTCTTGACTAAAATAAATCGCCCCTTTGGAAGTCGTTTCACCTTAATCACGGTTGGTTACATCTTCGTTCTTTTACTATTCTTCTATCAGATCAATTTATCTTTTGTTACAAATCGACTATTTATTTGCTATGTCTTAGTCATTCTTCAACATAAACGTCAGTTGTTTCCTGGTGACATAGAGACTCCATTAAGCATTTTGTGTGTGTCTACTGTAAATTCTTCAAGATTCACTACGAATGAGTCAAACCACTTTAAGAAATATTAATCTATTATTAAGTTTGCTGACGGATTTTGCCATTTTACTGTTTCATTCAATGCATCTTATGAGGTGCCTCTTTTTATCAGGACTAGATTATCAGATAAGCAAAGCAGATAACTGCTTGGGGTGTCCGTTTGTCAAAATTATTTTCGGTGTGGTGTTTTCAAGTTTATATAATTGCATGCTTCCATTCTATTTACAAAGAAGATTTATTCGAATTAAAATCAAGATCCGTTTAAAGTTCGAAATCAGTTAAGGTTTTTTTTTTTTTTTTCCTAAATGAAAGAGGAATATTTTAAGAACATTATTCTTATGATTTCTTTTTTTATGTTTTCAAATTCGTATCAGAGCAGTGTGTTCTAGTTTTTTTTTTTTTTTCAATTGGCTGATTGACTCAATAGCTTTGGCAAATTTTGTTTCGAACTAATTAGATTATTTTAAAAAATTATATAATTTTTTTAAAAAATACATTAAAATGTTATGTTTTTATTTATTTATTGTTTGCTCGGGATACTGAATAGCTATTTTGATAAAAGCTTTAATCAAACACCCTTTTAAATTTCAATTAGTTATGAGATTTGTCACTTAAAAATTGCTTATACAAAGATTAAAATAAAATCAGTAAATTTTTTCCTGGTCTTTAAGCTGAAAGGGAGATTGAAACTGGTATTATCTTAAGTCTTATTAGGTTTAATCTGGCTCAGCTTTTAATGATTAGTTAATTTAGTTTCACATTTCACTCCATGTTTGACTTAATTAATACTAGCCGCCTTTGGCGACCAGCCAGTTCGCAAATCTTAATGCCCGTTAAAATTTTAATAATTAAATATTTTATGGAACTCCTATTTTAATAACTTCTTCACTAAAATATTTTGAAGCTTCAAATTTTAATAGTCATATAATTCATTCATAATATTATAAAGGCCTTCAGCCAAAACGTAATATGTATCACTAATTTTCTGTTAGCTCCCGTACAATTTATGCTTTAAATAAAAGTGGAAATGATTAAAGTGCAATTGATATCAGAACATTTTTTTTACTGAAACTAAGCATTTTTTTTTTTAATATGAGTACTGAAAACAGAGTTGATGAGTATTTAAACCTTATGGGCACTAAAGAATATCTTTCTTAATTTATGTAATATCTCAAGAAATTTTCAACAAAATTTTTCTAGTTTCATCATGAACAGATTGATTAATTAACAATGTTTAGTATTAAATGCATCAAACCCTAAGAAAATAAACAGAATCGTTTGAAATAATCTATCGAAAATATGTTAAGCTTTCAAAACCATGTCCGTATCCGTTGAAAAGAGTTAAAAACAGAACATATGCGCATGCGTGAATTTTCAACGCCAATTATGGTATTGCAAATGCATGAATTTTCTACTCCAGTTGGGGTAACGCTAAGCAGATTAGAAATTTTTAATTATCTTTCTCCTGTTTTATTTCAATTCAAAAGTACTTCAGAATGAATCTTAAAAGATCGATTAATTAACAATGTTTAATTTTAAATGCATCAAAGATTAAGAAAATAAACATAATCGTTTGAAATAATCGACCGAAAATATGTTAAGCCTAACCTCATTAACGTGAGAAAAAAATTGAAGCCTTATTCATTTAGCTTTGGTGGGAAATGAAAAAAAAAATTTGGCGGGAAAGTTAGTTTTTAATTAATAATTAAAATTCTAATTAAAAATTCAAAAAAAAGGGACCTCAAGTGCACATTACCGACCTCCAAGGTATGCATGTGGCAAATTTGATTAGCTGTAGGTCGAACGATCTGGACTGTAGAGCACCAACACACTCGCACACACAGCATTGAGCTTTATTATAAGTATAGATATAAATGTTAATGGTTTATTTAAGTTAATTTTTTATTTTAATAAATTTTAAAAATAAATAGCATTTTATTTATTATTTAATATATGAAGCGTTTTTTTTTAAGGAAGTACTGTTTTCAAATTCAGTTGCTTGCGCTTTTAATAGCCACTGCTGTTAACTTGCCACAGAAGCCATTATAAAAGAATGAGACCGGATTTAAATTTGTTTTTTAGTTTTTAAAATACCTTAGTCGATTGAAAATCCTGTCGACTTTGAAATACGCTCTGTCTTCCGTTTGCTGAGTGCAAAAGGTCTGAAAGCGGATGAAATTGATCAGCATATTAGTGAATTATATGAAGTAATCATTAAAAGCGAAGGAATAGAAAAAATGAAAAAAAAATGAGTTAAAGCATTTATAGGTGGCCTGCTGTGGAACGAAACGGGCGATGTTGCATCATAACTGAAGACGAAAAAAGAAACGAGAAATGATGAAGAAAATTGATAGAAAAGTAAAAATGGACAGATGCATTACGATTTTATCTTTATTTGATGAATTCCTTTTATTTTCATCGAATGAATTTCCAGCAATTAAAAAAGTATTGTGATGATCAGTGCCCAAACGGTCGTGCTGCAGTGGTTATCAAATAAAGTTTAGATTTCTATAACAATCGGTGGCTTATTTATGTGTTTTGGCAGTCCTAGGCAGTAAGCATTGTGAGGACTTCAGTTAATAAAAGGATCAATTTAGTTCTGCATTTTAATATTTTTAAAATTAATCAGCAATTAATGATTTATGTTATTTAATGTTTAATATATATTTTTTGTTAATTTTTTTATATCACTGACTTAGAGAAAATGAATGTTTTACTTTCTAATATGCATAGTATAGGGAAATTATAGCAAGAGCCAAAAAATTCGAATTCGAGATTTTGATGAATCCCTGAATTAAAAACAAAAACAAACAAAAAACAACAACATTATTTGGAAAATGTTCACTTGTCTGTCTGTCTGTGACAATGATAATTAAAAAACGCTTTAAATACCATAATTCAAAAACGCAATGAACTAAATATATTAAATTTGGCATGGAATTTTGTAACTAGAAGCGTAGTTTCTTGTCAAATTTTGGTTTCATTCGGCCGAGAAAAATAATCTAAATCACAAATTATATTTTCGGATGTTAGTAACCGCTTGCTAGGATTAATTTCCAAATTACATGCCAAAGCCGACACGATAGATTCAATATAATCGCTAAATTCACGCCAAAGGTTAATATTTCCTAACTATCGTGCGCCAGTGCCCTGCAAGGCGTTCTCTTGTACAGCACCTTTATTGCAGCGCATGCGAGAATGTTGTGGAGAGACCACTCCCACTAGTTTTATTATGACTCAAGATTGTAACTACGTCCATTTTTCATTGAAGTAGAGATCGGTGTTTATAAATACTGTAATAATTAAGTAAGTTAATGAAACTGATTGGGACCTGATCAATATAAAATATTCTTCAAGCATATTTTTCTTTTGAGGAAAGTTACAAAATTTGGGTTCTGTCTCTAATGCATCGAAATAATACTATAAGAGACATGGAAGTTTCGATGATATACGCTTTAATTTAACTTCCATACCTATAATAAACTTTTCTTAAAACAAAATCATGCTGTTTTTTCACGTTTTTGAAGTGTAAGATGGAAGTGGCGAAACAATATGCTATATTCGACCAATATACTCTCTTTAGAACAGAGCTAAGGAGCTAGGCAGTTATAAAAAAATTGTGCGATCTACATTTCATTCACATTTTTGATATGCTAAAAGGTTGATTTTTTTTGCGCCTGTGTATTCTCGATTGCATTTACTATTTTAGCATTCTGAAAGTTTAATTTTTATTCAATTACCAATTAAACTGAATTTTTGATTCTGTATATCTGCTCAATCCGATATGCAGAAATTACATTTCAAGATACTGCCGCATTGAAAAGAGGCAGTCGACTCTCCATGGCCGAATGGTAAAAGCAATAATCAAGAGATTGTAAGCTCGAATCCCGCGAGAGACAATGCAAATCACAGTTTGTGTAAATAATTAATTCCTTGATTTTATGTTTCCCTTTATTTCATGTTCCTGAAGATTCTGGACATTTCTTTAGTTTACCAGACAAGTGTTTTGGACTTTTCTTATTGTCGCCAGAAAAGTATTCTGGAACTTTCCCTGCTAGTATAAAAGCAGAAGATTTGTCAGTCACTGTGTTCTCAGTTCAGAGTTGAGTTAATAAATTGGTTTAGCTCTACTTCCTGTGTGTGTCATTGAGTTCCACACTAAAGAACTTAGGTGACATTCTCTGGTGGAGGCTTCGGGTACGATTTCAGTCGACGTGGAAACGGATTTACGTAGAAGCAATCGCCATAAAGGCCTTGAACCAGAATTTGGACCTTATAAAACTAAACCGGTCATCCTGACATCAGCACAGCTACAATACAGGAATCCATCTGTATTTAAAGGAGAAGTGGGACAGGACCCAAACAAATGGCTTAAGGAATAAGACAAATTATCACAATTCAACAGATGGGATGACATGACTTGTCTTGCAAATGTGTTCTTCCTGGAAGTAACAGCGAAGCAGTGAAGCCATTGTTCATGGAAGCAAAATAATGAAGATAAATTTACTTCCTGGAATGTTTTCAATCAATTTTAAAAGAGGCATTTGGGGAAACACAGCATTATGTAAAGAAGGCAGAAGATGAGCTGAGGTATAGAGCTAAAAAATCTGGCGAAAGCCCGCAGTCATACATCCAAAACGTGTTGGGATTATACCATCAAGTCAAACCAGATATATAAGAAGAGAAAGTGTCTCATCTGCTGAAAGGAGTCACCGAAGATGTTTACCAGGCACTATTGACGAAAGAAATAACCACTACAGAGGACTTTATTAAATGGCGTAGAAAGATCAAGGAGATGCAGCAAAAGAGAATCCATGGTAGGAAATTTGAAAGGCTCCCAAATGTCGTGCCAATGACTGCAATTGACCAAAAACTGGATCTGGTATCACTAGTACGTCAAATAGTGCTTGAGGAGGTCCAGCGTCTCATATCTCCAGTAATCGATCCCGAACTCCAAGACAAAGACATTGAAGCCATTGTTCTAGATGAATTGGAAAATGCTTTGGCTCCTTTGTCACACACAACACCAGAGTGGACAAAGGTCAAACCAAGACGTCAACCTTCCTATGCTGACGTTGCCAGAAAACCTACGCCTGGAACACAGCAACCACAGAGGAAGACAGATGTCTGCCAATTCGATACTGCCGAGATCGCAAAGCTATTTTTGAGGCATACAAGGCTAATGGGAGAGATTTTGGTCCTCCGCCGTCGAATGAGGGACGCTATGCCGACGAATACAGCCTACCAGCAGCTCGAAGTTTGTCTCCCAGCCCATCACGAGGACGATCGCCGACACGCCGCTATAGATCTCCGTAGCCATATAGAAGATTCAGTCAATCTCCTAGCCGGAGAAATGAGGAAAACTAAGCGGTACGACCTTCCTTAGAGGTGAGGCCGCTAGTGACACAAAACTTCCGATTGCCGCAAAGATGACCGGAAACAACATTGAAGTAATCGTCGTCAATGATCCAGTACCTGCTCTTGCGGACTCTAGAGCCTCATTTTCTGTAATCTCGGAGAAGTATCGTCGCCTACTGAAGAAAGTTGTTTCTAACAACTAACAATGTTATTTTAAAAGTAGCCGATGGAAATAACGTGAGACCAGTGGAAAAATGTACGCTTCGTCTCGAAATCAATAGCTGACCTCAAGATTTTGAATTTATTATTTTGCCGCAATGCAGTCATGATATCATCCTTGGTTGGGACTTTTTGGGCGCTTCTCAAGCTGTTATAGATTGTGGCCGTTCGGAGCTCTGGTTTCAAGATGTCCTTCGAGAATTTCAGATTCCAGCCATTTATTCACGTTGGAAGACTATACAGTACCTGCTCGTTCGATCAGAAAGATTACTGTCTTACGTCGTAAGAACCATCGAGATATCGACGTAATAGTAAAGGGACATGGGATGCTCCTCTTAAACAAGGAAGTTGCCATTCTTTCTACTATAGTTACTCTCTTTCATAGTAAAGCCGAACTATGGGTTGCCAATTGACAAGGAGAACCTCAGATAATCCCTAAAGGCATGTGCATCGGGTATACCGAACCATTACGCGAAGACTGCGTAAGTACCATAGACGAAGGATCACTTTATTCCACTACCACTTCGAAGGCAAAGTTGGGTGTCATCGACTGTACCACGATGATAGCTCCGGATTTGAGGATCGACCAAAAAGAAAGAATGTTGTATCTACTCCAGAGGTTTTCAGAAATTTTCGATCAAGAAAGGAAGCTAACTGAATGTTAAAACCGAATAAACACAGGCAAAAACTTACCTATCAGTCAGAGAGCTTACAGAGTGTTCCTATCTGAACGCTGTATTATCAGTGAGGAGGTAACCAAAATGTTGGAAAGAGACGCCATTCAACCATTAGAAAGTCCATGGTTATCTCCAGTCGTCTTGGTCAGGAAAAAAGATGGAAGCTGGTGTTTTTGTGTTGATTGTCCCCGAGTCAACAAAATTACCAAGAAAGACTTGTATCCACTGCCGCGTATTGACGACACCTTGTATTGTCTGAAGGGGGCAAAATATTTTTCGTCTATGGATCTTACTCCGGTTACTGGTAAACAGAAGTTGTTGAAGCCGATCGTGAGTAAAATGCTTTTATAACACCTGAGGGATTATACTAGTTTTAAGTGATGCCATTTGGCTTATGCAATGTTCCTGCAACTTTTGAAAGGATGATGGATAATCTTCTGCGACATTTAAAATGGACAATGCGCCTTTTATATTTAGATGACATTGTGGTGTCCGCAGAAACATTCGATTAGCATCTTCAGAGGTTAAATACCGTCTTTCAGTGTATACAGAACGCCGGCCTTATCCTAAATCCAAAAAAATGTCGCTTTGAAGCACAAGAGATAAAGATCTTGGGACACCTAGTATCCAGTGATGGCGTACGACCGGACCCAGAAAAAATAAAGGCCGTGAGTGACTTTCCCGTGCCTAGGAATATCCATGACATCAGAAGCTTTCTGGGACTTTGCTCTTACTATCGCCGATTTATCAAGGATTTTTGCCATAAAGCAGAACCTCTACAGTTGTTACGGAAGGGGGGGGGGGGGTAAAAAATTCTGTCTTACGCCTTTATGACGAAAATGCACCAACGGAACTTCACACCGACGAGGGTGGATACGGAATCGGCGCAGTATTACTCCAAATACAAGATGAGAAGGAAAAAATAATAACTTATGCCTCGCGTACTCCGACGAAGGCCGAGAGAAACTATTCCACAACTGAAAGAGAATGCCTTGTGGCCATATGGGTTATAACTAAATTTCAGCCATATCTCTTTGGAAAGGTTTTCAAGATCGTCACTGACCATCATTCCCTGTGTTGGCTGACAGGACTGAAGGATCCCTCTGGAAGACTCGCTAGATGGGCGCTGCGACTCCAAGAATATGACGTATCAGTGGTGTACAAAAGTGGAAGGAAACACAAAGATGCTGATAGTCTGTCCAGAAACCCATTAAAAGTCGATGCTTCATGGTCTGGGGTCATAGGTGACTTGCCACTTTATTCACTAATCTCTCAGAAAAACAGATGAGATCCGGAATTGGCAAAAATAATAAGAGACCAACAAAGTACCGAAGCAAGTAGGCTGGGAAACTTTGAATTAGTCGAAGGAGTCCTCTACAAGAAGAATTTTGATCCGTCCAGAAGGAAATTTATACCAGTAATACTGAAGCCGTTACGGATCAGTATTCTAGAATCTCTCCATGACGACCCTACCGCCGGACATCTAGGATTCAGAAGGATGTATGATAGAATAAGAAAGCGATTTCATTGGCCAAGCTTGTACAGAAATGTTCGAAGATATGTGATGCACTGCCGAGAATGTCAAAGGAGAAAATCTATTCCTCAGAAGCCACCAGGTCGTCTCGTGCCTATTCCACCAGCTGCTGCTCCTTTCCATCGCACCAGAATCGACCTTCTAGGACTATTTCCAAAATTTGACGACGGCAACAAATGGATTGTATTATGCACTGATTATTTGACACGGTACGCAGTCACCAGAACTATACCGACTGCGGAAGATACACAAATAGCCAAATTCCTACTAGAGGGCATAATCCTGAAGCATGGAGCTCCACGAGTTATCATTACAGACCGTGGTCAAGTATTCCAGTCCAAGCTGGTGTCCAATATTAATCGACTGTGCAATATCACTCATCGAATGACTACAGCCTATCATCCGCAAACAAATGGCCTTGCATAGCGATTCAACAAAACGCTAGCAAATATGTTTTCTATGTATGTTGATTTCGAACAGAAGAAATGAGATCAGATATTGCCATTCATCACATGCGCCTACAACACTGCCAAGCACTACACGACAGGTTTTACGTCCTTCTACCTACTACATGGGCGAGAAGCTGAAACGCCGTTGGATACGATGTTTCCCCTCTGCCCCAACGAGTTCAGCCAAGAAGACGATTACGTTAGTCGCCTGATCAATAAAGCAGAAGAATCGAGGCAATTAGCTCGTGCACGAACTCTCGAGGCTCAGCAGAAAGATCGCCGGCATTATGACTCCAAACATCGGATAGTGGCATACGAACCAGGGGATTTAGTGTGGATTTTTATTCCAGTTCGTAAAATAGGGCTTTCCGAGAGGCTCCTCAAGAGGTACTTCGGTCCTTATCAAGTTTTGAGGCGGTTGTCCGACGTCACCTATGAAGTAGCCGATTTCGATCCTAATTCTAGAAGGTGGAAACCGAAGGAAGTTGTCCACATCTTATGCATGAACCATACCATGACCCAGAAGAACAAGACGACCAACATTCTTATGAAAATATGGTGGTTCCGAAAAGAGACATTTCTCAAGAGGCTACTCCTCGTGAAGACGCGACGACTTATACTGTTCCTGTGACTCGATCAAGAACTAGAGCCACAAAATTAAATGTCATGCCATCGAGACGCTGTTCTTCTAAGGAGGGAGCAATGCCGCTTCGAAAAGAGGCACTCGACTCTCCATGGCCGAATGGTCATAGCATTAATTTCATAATCAAGAGATTGTAAGTTCGAATCCCGCTAGAGATAATGCAATTCACAGTCTGTGTAAATATTTAATTCCTTGATTTTATGTTTCCCTTTATTTCATGTTCCTGAAGATTCTGGACATTTCTTTAGTTTACCAGACAAGTGTTCTGGACTTTTCTTACTGTCTCCAGAAAAGTATTCTGGAACTTTCCCTGCTAGTATAAAAGCAGATTTGTCAGTCACTGTGTTATCAGTTCAGAGTTGAGTTAATAAATTGGTTTAGCTCTACTTCTTATGTGTGTCATTGAGTTCTACATTAAAGAACTTACGTGACAATATAAACAGTACAAAACAATTAAAATAAAAAATCTGACTTCTTTAAACACTAATAAAAACTTTAATTAAATTTGAGAAAATGTTTTTATAGTGTCAATTTGCCCATATCACTTTATGAAGTTTTTTTTAATTATTCTGATTCTTAATTTACGTGGACGCAGAAAACCAACTACGACATTTTTGCGATAAAAATCATAGAATTTAGTTATGAAATCAGAATTTAATGCATTCCGCGCATTAATCGTAAAATTTTGCAATTTATTATATAATTAAACATTTTGTAAGTTTAATGCTTAAAAGAAAAATTATCGTCTGATTTAAAACCTTTCGTTTAAGTGAGAATAATATTTTATATATACAATTTCAGAATATTCAAAGAATGATTTTAGGGAATATTTTGTTTACAAACTTCTTTATCTTAAAGGAAGTCATTACTTAAGTTCCTCAAATTGCAATTTGACAGTAATTATTCAGCAATTCCATGAATTTTATATCACAGCTCTCGTTTCCTCCATGTTATCATAATAGTAGTTCCGAAGGAGTGACCAAATCGTTTCCTTTATTTATTTACATTAGAAAGAAAACAAAACAGACGGAACTGTGATGCAAGACATTGCACTACTGACCTAGTAAGTCCATCTTTATCTATAAAGGTCTATTTTTAAATTATTGTTATTTCAAGAATACTCATACTAAAAAAGATAATAATTCGGGGAAAATTCGTTAAATAATTCAGAGAAAAATTAAAAACTTGATATATTTATAAGATGTAAAAAATAAAAAGGTTAAATTATTCTCTTGTATTCGAATATAATGATGTAAAGTATTTTGCTAGGATAATATTAAAAAGGATTATAAGATTACAAACAACAAATTTTGTATTCCCCTAAAATAATTCAATCTCAAATTTTTATAAACTCAATTTTTAGGCGTCCTGCATACCCCTTTCTCTCCCAAAAACCCTCTTTATTTATTTAATTTTTAGAAATTCGGTCTGTCTGTACATAAAGTGATAACTCAAAAGTAGAATCGGCTAGTCTAATGATGTCATATGTCAGCTTGGCGTAAAAATAAAAGATTTATGGCAAATTTTGGATGAAATATTCAAAGAGCACTCTATTCTTCAGTCCTTATTTAACTCAAAACGATAAAAACCAGCTAAAGTTATGAAATTTGGTATAATTAAAAATATAGATGGATATTCAATTTTGTTATGATTTAAAAGCGCACAAAGATAGATGGATGAATATTAGAATGCCATCTTCACATGCAATCGATAAGGAATTTATTGTCTATCGTATGTCTATTCTTGAGCATATATCCATGATAATTTAAAACCACAATGAGGTAGATACATGGAAGTTTGATGATAACTCAGATAACTTGAAATTGTCGGTCCATAACAAAATTCAGGTGGCAATAACTCAAAAAGAAAAAAAATTTCCTCCAAAAGCATGTTTTTTTTTTCACTTACAACTAAGCTAAATAAAAAGACACATCATATTTTAAACAGCTGCTTTTGGTGATCAGATGATTCGACGGAATTAATGATAACCAAAAAATTCCGATGACTTTTTTTTGTGCTGCTTGATCTTAGTGGTTTTCTCAACAAACTGTTTTTTAACTTCAACTTTTGAAAAACATATAAATAATGCTATTTTAGAAATCTTTTGTCATTCCCTTCATCATCTGTAGTATTGCTATTATCTTCTGGCATGTATTTCCCTAATTTTCTATCAGTATCCTTATATGTCCAGTAATATCACAAGAAAGAGCAACAGCGTTAAAAAAAATCTTCACCTTTACTGGCTTCTGAAGTTAAAGCGTAATTTATAGTTTTAAAAAAATCGAAAACTCTATTAAAATTATATCATACGCTTCAACTCACTCAACAATGAAAAATAAGCCGAATTTTCATATTTTAATCATCAACAATGGGAAAAAAATGTCAATATGAAATATTAGTAACAACAATGAAAACATTTTGAGCTTCACTTCAGCAATGGATTAAATTATATTGTTGTAAAATATGCTAAAAATATTTTTTTTTAAAATTTAATTAACTAAATTTAAAATTTAAATAATAATCATGAGAAAAATTTATGAGGCAAAAAATTGGTATCTATAAAAAAATTAATTTTTGGAATTTTAAAATGATGTTGTTATATTTTAGGAAATTATTGCGGAAAAAAACCAACATTTCGCTTAATTTTTAAATAATTACAATTTTAATTAAATATTAAAGAATTGCTTCGAGAAGCACAATACCTACCATCACTATTATATTTGCGTGAAGTTTGGTAGCTTTAGATCAAACAGTGTAGCTTGTAGAGCGCCAACACACACATATACAGTAAAACAGGCATACATTATTTTTTATTATTAGACGAAACGGTATGCGTAAACAGACCAACTGAACTTTAAAAAAAAAAAGAATTTTAATTAAAAAAGATTGTAAATTTTTTTGTAGTTTATTTATATTCAAAACAATATAAGAAAACTGAATGATGTTCCGAAAATTCAAAAAATGGGCATTTTACAAAATAGAGGGAGAAAAAAAATCAATGCCAATTGTATTTCAATATTTGTTGAAAAACAAGATGCCATTGCATACGCAACAATATATCATCGCTGGCATGTTTCACAAGTTTTGCAAAAGATAATATATCTCGTTCTGCACTAAAAGGGTAAAAGCTATAAAAAATTGTAGAAAAATTGTGTCAGTTGTCTGAATGAGAAAATTGGTTTTATTTTCTTTAGTCATTAGTTTTTTTAAAGTATAATTAAAGAAAAGGATATTTTGATTCTCAAATTCACGTCAGTACAAAATGAATGTACTCAAGTACGAAATTTTATGTGCTGTATTATTCTTTAACTTAACACCTATATATTCGGTATTTTTGCAACCAAAGTTTTTGTACTTTTTGAACCAGTTTTTGGTATCTTTAATATCTCTTTGTTTATTTATTTTTACTTTTTCGTATACAAAGTATACAAGGTGAAAGTATTGTCATTGTCAAAAAATACGAATTCGAAATTTTGATGAATCTCCATGTTTCAGATTTCCTTGAGATACAAAACAAACACACATTTTGGGGATTATTCCTCTCTATTACCCTTAGGCCTGTCTATTTGAGAATATAATAACTCCACTTCGAGTTGAATTAATGAAATTTGGTGCGTTGTCTTTACTTCAAATTTGTGGATTTCTGTCTCTTTCTGACAGTCCGACTTCAAGTTAATATGATATGTACAAAACTTAAAAGGATAAAATTTGGTACAGAGATTTCACACCTAAAGTAGAAATCTGTATCAAATTCAATCAAATTTACATTAATCTAGAATTTGAACCAAATCCATGAAGGAGTTGACCATATGTCGGTCTGTGCTTTCGCACGCCTGTTATAAATTAACTTAAAAATGCAATGAAAAATTAAATTTGGTCCACAGTTTTTGAATCTAAATGATGGACCCTCATCAAATTTTACACCCTTTCTGTCCGTAGGCAAGATTTATATTGTTGAAACATGAATTATCTATTAACTATTGTACTGTTCAGATATTTTAAAGCAAATTTCCTACTATTTTTTTTTACAATGAAATCGTTTCCAATTTCTGAATTAAAAAATATATATACTTTGAAATTATTGATATTCATTTAAAACGCTTCTTTCCCCCACCCCCACCCTTTCATTTACAATTTCTGATAAGAATTAAAAAAATTAAAGAAAATTCATATTTTTTATTCGAAATTTCTAATCATAACTCCCATTAAATTTATTAATTTTACGATTTTCAACTTGAAATATAAGAGAAAAAGAAATCGAATCCATGATTACTCACGGTAGAGCTAGTTACCCCCCCCCCCTAAAAAATCGAATTTAGTCTCAAAGAGGATTTTTTGACGTCATTCCCCCTCTGGAGAAATGGATTGAGTTTTCCTAGGGGAATACCACCCCCTGATAGGTGAGCATAAGCCTCGTTCGTTCACTAGGGTATGATGTATCAAATATATATCCACAGTCTTTCAACAAAAACCGACGGAGCAACTTTGTTTAAAAAATTTTCTCGCCAAAAAAAGGTAATATTTTTCTTTTTCTACAATTTGTTAATTCTGGAAAACGTAGCATGCATATGCTTTATTTCGCTTAGTCATTTTGCATTACCTAGAATTTTTAATATGCATTTAAAATCTTGTAAACAGTGACACGGAGTATATATTGCTTGTTTAATCTATTGACTGTGACAGATCATAGCGAAATCTATGGTATCACTATGCGCAATTAAATAGTTCAGAATATGATACTTTTGGGTTTAAAAGTAATTCCAACATATCAACTCAGTACTCCAAGCTATACAATTCAAAATACGTTAATATTGGATTTAAAAATTAATTGATATATTGGAAGGGATATAAATTCTCTCCGTTATATAGTTTGGCATTAATTTCTACTGGCTTTAAAAATAGTTGCTATAATGGAAAAGTGCATCGTTGCAGAAAGTTAAATCATTTTTAGTATAATTTAAATGTAATTAGCGATTTTAATCATTGATTAAAAATAGTTTTTAATAAATGATTTAAAATGGTTTTCAATAGTTAATAATTATTGATTAAAATAGTTTTGAATAGTTTTTAATCGTTGATATAAATGTAATTAGCAAATTAATGATTCGAAATATTAAAAGTAGCAGAAAAATCTATGCAGTTTGAAACAGAATATTATGGAATTAAATATCAATTTATTTATTAAAATGCATTGCGATATAAAAGTCGAAATTCTATGCAAAATGTAGAATCGTAGAAGCACGTAATATGTCACGTGATCGTTTCATCGAATTAGGTTGCCATCAATCTGAGAGAAATCTACGAATTACAGAGAAGTTTTCGAATTTTTTAAGATTCTAGAAAATTTGATTTAGTTGAATTAACGAATAGTAAACCTTTCTACAGTTTTGTTATAAATATAGAGTATAACTATTGAGAACAAACAAAGGAGTTATATTCTAATTGTGGTCCAACAGCTAATTTCTAAACCAATTAACATAGGTATATTCTTCCATTAGAAATAGAATTAGAACGTTTATTGACTAAAATAACAGAAAATGAATCTTATTTTATTTATTTCAATAAATGCATTGATGAAAAAATTACAAAATTCTAAATTTTTGCAAATTTCCTAGCCTTATAAACTCATAAAGAGATATTAATTTAACATTCTAACATATTTAACAAAAAAAAGCTCATTCTTTTGCGACTAAAACTGACTGAGTTCTAAAGATTTATATTTTATTATTCCGATCAATGCTACCTCGAGCAATAATCATCTGCTAATTGGAAAACCTTTCGCTAAACAACCATTGAAGTGGTGAAAAATCGTTTATAAAAGTGACAATCAATATTTCATTCAAAGATCAGCTTTTATTATCGAAGAGTGGACGACTTTTTCGTTCAAAATTCTAGAACTTTCAAATTATTTTATTAAACGTTATTGATAGGACTAACGGATTTATAAAAATTTAAAACTTATACATTTTTCTTCAGAGCATTTACTGATTCAAAACACGGGATTATTTTATCATTTAAAGCATTTTTTCAACTGAAAGCATATGCTTAACTTTAACAGTTTCGAAATTAGATATTGGGCTAGGACTAGAGTTGTCAACTTTATATTTTACTATTGTTATTCGGTTGATGTGCTTGTCGTTTTGTTGATTCTTTTGTTTGATATTTTGAATAAAATTTTTTTTGAATGGCAACAGGTAAAATCATTATTTTTTTCTCAGAGAAGTATCTGATGTATTTTACATGAGCAATACTTTGCCTAATTACTGAGAGAAACCATTGTATTTTAAAATATGTGAGATATATGTCTTTATTTTTAATAAAAAGATGATTATATTCGATGACTGATAAATATATTCTTGAAAAATGACAATATGCGGCGTCATATAAGTGTTGCGTTTTTTGTCTCATTTATTTGAAAATTAAACAAAACGTGAGGAGTTGCATAAAGTAACAGAAATGCATCAATTGTGTACACTTTTTAACGGCAAATTCCAAGGAAGGTCGAATTACTTTTCTGGACAAAAAGTAATGAGAATGCTGTAGTAAAACAAAAGGTATCAATTTATTGATCAGTATTTATAGTAATCATCAAATGTAATGCTCTTCCACTAGCTTTTTATCCATCTTCCAATCATACTTGAAAACCAAAATCATGAAACGCCTTTATGACTCAGGTTTTCATTAACTGTATTAGTAAAATTGAATTGGTGACCACGAAGATATTGCCCGCAAAAGTCACAAGGAGCAAAAACTGGAAAATATGAAGTTTGTAAAAGGAAATTAGTTGAATTCATAAATAATAATCAATTGCGAGAAGACGCAAATTGCAGAAATCGCCGTACCATAATTCAAATAATTTCTATCAAATTGTTTTACGCAACCACTACAAAACACTAAAACATTATTCTTTATTCACAGTATGGGCATTTGTAGAAATGCAGGATACGCAATGCAACAAGAATTTTAAAAAAAATCACTCATCATTATTTAAATTTTTATTATTTGATTTTCTACTTTCGTTAAATATTTTATCCGTTCAATAAATTTTGATTAACAATTATGTTTTAAAGTTTTTTTCAGTGCATTTCAAATGCATTTATAACAGGAATTGCATCACGGAAAAAAATTAAAGCATGATCTTTGCTTTATTACATTCACATTACCATTTTAGAAAATCAACTATTCGTATCGCATTAAAAATTAATTTTTTAGATGATAATTTGAAATTAAATACTGAATGTTGCCAGGTTATACAATTTATACCCTAATTTTATACCATAAATACAAATTACCATTTTTACAATTATTGCCATAAATTGTAAAAATAATTGAAAAAAGTTTGCAAACGATTTCTAGTATTTTATATTCTTTTTGATTACAGTAGTAAAATTATTCTTCTAGTAAAACTGAAAGCAAATAAATAAATAAATAAAAATAATAAAAAATAAATACAGGTTATAAAAATAAGTTTCTTCTAAAAATTTGTTTATTTTTTTACATTTCTTTTGTTTAAACATTTAATATTTTATTTTAAGGCATATGTTATTAACAGCAACTGTGTGTGTACGTTATCGAGCCGTGCTTTTGTTATTAAAGTGAAATGAAGACTAACTTTTCCCCGCCAATGAGTTTTTTTTTTCTTCCATTAAACACATATATATACTCAGAGAAAATTGAAATAACCAGATATCGGCATTAAGTATTTTAAATGAAATTAAATTTCATTAAAACATTTCAGATTAAAAAAAATAAGTGGAGATAATAAACAATACAATGAACTAATTTTCTAATTCAAGGCAAATCGATAGACTCACAGCAGCGAAATTAGGCCCGAACATACTTTAAAAAGAAAGGCAAAGTGCACTACAGAATTTCTTTTTAAAATTTAAATAATGTTTAAATTATAACATTTTTTCCCTCGAAAACTTCGGAAGTTCAACCAACAACAAATTTTACTTTTCATTGCTTGAAATTCAAATAATTTTCCTTGATGCTGAAATTATTTTAACCTGAGTTTTTTATTTATTGCTGACATCAAGATATGAAATTTTGGATTTATATTTCATAGTTATATTTTCATTGTATAGAGTTTTAATCGTATGATGATTATAGATCATCATCATCATTATTATTTTAATAAAAAGTGAGAATAATGGGATTTTTTCCATAGTTTATGCGTTTTTAAATACTACTGCTTGTTTTTGTAATATAATTGGATAAATAAAAATATATTATCGTTCTTTAAGTTTTAGTTTTGCTTTCTAAATGTAGAGTACTGATTTTTTTAATTCGATCAATAAACAAAAATGTTCTGAGATATTATAAAATATTATCCTTTTGAGCATACCGATATGATAGTAGAGAGAATTGTCAAATTTAACATAAAAAAACAGATGTAAGATTACTAAAATAGCACCTGTATTTATCTTCTAAAATAACACCAGTGTGTCTATCTTCTAAAATAGCGCCTGTATCTAGTACACGTCTATCTAGATGTGAAAATTTAAAAATATTTTGCTATGATAACGATTAAAACCAAGTTTCATATGAAAGATATTATTGGAATATTTCACAAGTGAACCAGCTGGTCACTAAAAGCGGTCAGAAAATAGAAGGAAAACTAAATAAGTGAATGAATATAAGATGTTGAAAAAACAGAAATGAACTGAAGTAAATTTCATTTCTTTATACGTCACACATTCGCAAAATTTTAGCTGATATACATTTTGTGTTTGAAATTAATTAACCCTATACTACTCGATTCGCCATCTTATATAGAGCGATAATAATAATTAAAAAAAACTATCCCGATATTTGAAACTGTAACTATCATACCATGTCACAAAAACGGAATAAATACTACTGCTATATTCAAAGTATTTTGAGTATTTCCCTCAAGAATCATATGAAAAACAATAGTTCAGCTCTAACAGTTATGGTTACAGTAATAAAAATTCAAAATTTTTGAATAGCCACACCATTTTTTTTTTGTATTAGAACGTGTACTCCATAACAACAAACAATGCTGTAGCGGTATCTGTAGCACGAAAATCACCAGTGCGAGACAGACTAAGAAGAATGGAGAAAACAACTGTGATGTGCCTAACAGAGACGTGGAGTTTAATAGATTCCATTTGGTATGGAACTTTCTTTGGTTCTAGACACCATCTACCGAAAATAAAGTGTCATCGTGGTTAAAGAAGGTTAAGTACTAAATTTGTGAGACACAATAAAATATTTTTTATATTGTTTCTCTGCTTTGTAGGTTATTTTCTCTTTTCTACTTAGTCTGTCTAGCGCTGAGGATTTTCATGCTACTGATACCGTTCTAACACTATTCATTGTTTGTTGCCATGGAAAACAAATTCCAATAAAAAAGAGTTGTTGTGGCCATTTGCAAATTTTGAAATTTTATCACTCTAATTGTAACTGTTCGATCTTAACTATTGTTTTCCACAAGATTCTTGAGCTCATACCTCAAAGTACTTTGAACCAAAATTTTATTTCGTTTTTGTGAACAATATGATAGTTATGGTCTCACATATCGGGATAGTTTTTTTTTTATATTATTACCCTGTACTACTTTAAATTGGGAAATAAATTCATTTTCAAAAAAATTAGATTCATTCATAGATTATCATTGAAAGTAGTAAAATCCCACACTTTTATGTTAATGTTAAATTTTTTTCTCTCCGATATCTTTTTTTAAAAAAACCCTTTACATCTAACATTCTTACTGAATAAAAGGTAGAAATCTAATATTAATAAATTTCGCTTTAAAAAATGAACATAGTTTTTAGTTTATTATAATTGAAAATATAAAAATATATACACTCTTAAAGGTTAAGCAATCGTAAATATTTTTTTAAAAATCTATTTATGAAACAATATTTCAAATTTCTTTGCAACACTAAATCTACATTTTGAGGAATGAATGAAAAAACTATTATACTTGCATCTACACTTTCATTCAGAAGAAGAAAAAAATTGCAGTGCTTTCAAAACCGTGTTGTAAAATGTTATGTAGTGGAGTGATTTTTATGTTCGTATTGCTGCTAAAATTTATATTTTCCCTCACGTTTCTAACATTGTTTCGCAAGTGTTATATCATTTCATTGTTTTCTGACTTCACACTTTTTGTTTCAGGTTTAAAAATGAAGGGGTATCACCAAATCATCACAGTGTTCATCATATTTTTGATTCCTCTGAATTTTTTCATCAGTGGTGAGTACGCATTTATTAGATTATTTATTTTTTCAAGGAATAGGCATTTCCGTTATTTTTGTAAACTGAAAATGATTCTTCATCTCTATTCAGTGACGTTTTGGGGCCCTAGACAATGCACATCTTGGTGCCTCTGTTTTAATAAGATGGACAATTTATTTCACATTTCAACACATTATCAATTCCATCAATAAATTTATTATTTTAGTAAATTAATGTTTATTAACTTTTTGAAAATCTATATGTTATTTATTTATTATGTCTCATTCGCTCATTGATTAGTTATCCACACCAAGCGTGACATGATATTATGTCTCATCCCACAATGCAGGCAAACATGGCTTCGCAAAATCCATGTTTCTCACAATAATATTTAAATATGTGCTTGGTGTTCAGTAATAATTAAGTGAATAAAAAGAAACAAACATGAGCTTAAAAAAGCTTCAATATTATCCTCTTATTTTATAAATCATAGAATTCGCTTTTAAAAATATTAGGAAACTTGGATAATAACCGTTTTTTTGTGTTTAAATTGCTAGCAGTCCCTTCTCAGACCAGCAGCTCTAGACAGCTGCTTAGTCAGTGCCGTCTCTACTAATAATAAGTACGAATATATACTGGTGTGTAAAACTTAAGCAACAGGTGTGTTTTTTGCCATAACTTCACGAGAAATCATCTGAGAGACATGAAATTCAGAAATGAGATACAGCATTTTGTTCTGAAAGAATGACGAAAGCATAGTTGCGCAGAAATGAATACAATGCATACAGCATGGAATGAAACAAAAAAAAGGCTTTATTGAACTCATAGTATCGTTACACATGATTGTCTGTCCAAGAGGAAGAACAGCAAGCAGATGTTCCTTAGTATGGGATATGCCCTCCCCTTACTGCAATGGTTGCTTCGCACCGTCTCCCCATACTCAGCACCAGATTGTCCAACAGTTCTTGAGGTAAGAGTGCCCATTCCTCAATCAGCATCTGTTTAAGTTGTCGGGTGTTCCCAGGAGGATGTAATCGTGCCGTAAGGCGTCTCCCCAAAGCATCCCACACATGTTCTATCGGATTTAAATCAGGGGAGCACGCCGGCCAATCCATTCGAGTGATATCTTCACTTTCCAGGAGTTCATCAACAGCATGAGTCCTGTGTGGCCGTGCATTGTCATCCATAAAAGCGAAGTCTGATCCAATGGCACTTCGGAATAGACGCACATGGGGAAGGATCACCTCCTGACAGTAGCGATCTCCAGTTACAGAACTTCTGTCGAAAACGTGGAGCTCAGTCCGCCCGTTCATCATAATGCCTCCCCAGACGACAACTCCAGGACCACCGAAACGGTCTCTTTCCGTGATGTTACTGGGATGAAACCGTGTCCCGACCTCTGTCCAAATCAACTGGCGTTGGGAATCGCTTGTGGCACTAAAACGACTCTCATCTGTAAAGAGGACACGACTCCATTGATGAGATGTCCAGTTTTTGTGCTCCCTGCACCACTCTAAACGGTGCCGCCAGTGGGAAACTGTCAAAGGGATGCAGCGTTCAGGACGGCGGGCGAATAGGCCACCTTTGTGAAGGCGTCTGGACACAGTAAAACGCGACACTTGTCGCCCCGTTGCTGCACACAGTTGCTGAGCAATGACGCTGGCTGACTGGTTTCGGGTTCTTTTTCGCCTGAAGGACGATATGTCGGTCATCCACTGCAGTTGTTTTCCTGGGGCGGCCACCACCAAGCTTTCTCACAGCTGTACCTGTGGTTTGGAAGGCTTTCCAAGCGCTCGAAACGACACTTTTGTTGATTCCGAATTCTTCAGCTACACTGGTCACACTACGGCCCTCCTTCAGCCTTCCGATCATTCTTCCACGTGTGAAATCGTCCAGGTGATTTCTGCTAGCCATATTTCACGAATTAACTCACGTGCACTTGCAGCGAATGTCTTTAATTGCGTCTCCGTCCTTCCTTTTATTGTAGTGTTGAGCTGCGCGCGCCTTCCGCACGTGTTTTGCGTACACTCACGTCGCCTGTGACGTTTTGTTCCTGATATTTGCATACGCATGACCTTTCTCTTGAATTACGTGTTCACTGTACTGATCGCAAGAACTCCTTTTCTGCAATTTCATGGCTATCTGCTTAAAATTTGCATTGTTTCTTAAGTTTTGCACACCAGTGTATGTATGTGCCCGTTTTTTGGATTATTATAAGAGCAATCGTTCAACATATAGTAATGAAATTTGGCTTAAAAATACTTTGGAGTGTGAGAAGGTTTTCAGAAAAGTTTAATTCGAATATTTCCATTGATTGATTAACTAATGTAGCCCCATCCGTGTTTTTGCTATATTGCTTTTTATCGTTACAAGAAATGAAAATGCTGTAGATTTTTCATCTTCTCTGCCTTTTCATAATGGATTTTAATTTTTTATTTCCTTTAATAAATTAATTTTTGGAAGCTATTAGAAAACCTTTTAAGTAAATAAGAGAACATTATTAGAAAGCTGTATAGTAATGCTCATTATTCGACCACACACCAAAGCTCATTTATCAAGCATTGTTGAATTTTATTTGCAGAAACGGACAACCAACAGGTGATAGTCAATATCGTTCTCCAAAATTAGGCAGAAATTTATAATTTTGATATAAACATAATATATTAAAATTTGCCAGTGTAGTTTGTTGTTGATTTTAATTATTTTATTCACATATACACGAACTGACAGACTGATAGACGGTCAACGATCAGGGTCTACAATCCCTGTAATAATAATTTCATCTATCTTAATAATTGCAGCTTTGAGTCAGTATATTTACATACATACGCCCGAAAGGGCAGATAAATAGTTTTTCCTAAACGGATTTCACTCAGAATTTGATAGAAATCTTTAATTTTCAGTCAAGACTGGATAATAAATGTCATCTGTTTAGCTAGCTCATCGCATTTTTTCAGTTATCGAGTCCGTATATTAAAAAATTCCAAAATTAATTTTTCTTAGATCTAAAGAAGTCGAAATCTGGAAATTCATCAAGAAATCTAGAAATTGATTTTTTTCTTACAATTATAGAATTTTTTTTCATATATTCGAAAATAGCAATGACAAGGAAAGAGACTTATGTGAATGGAAATAAAATTTTCATTCAAATATATTTAGAGAAATATTTTGTTTTATCGAGATTAAATAAGTTGGAAAAGCTAAACATGCTTTTCTGTGTGAAATTTATTTGAATCTTCCTTGTTATTGATGAAATTCTTTTTTATTCACAGGAACAACTGCTGAAAACTCAAAACGTTCAGTGAGACAAAAAAGAAATATCATCTGCCTTTTGGGATTGACTGATTTCATTTCGGGAGTATAAAATAATGTTTTTCATTTTTTATCCTTATTTCTTTTTAAAAAATAATTTTTAAAGATTGTAAAAAATTCGAATATAGCTTCCTCGATCGTTTTAGAAATGTTATTTTTTTTTTTTTGAGAATCCTACTCATTGGCGACATTTTGCCAAGATTATTAATTTGAAAATGAAAAGATAAGTTTAAAAACTTCAGCCATGATGGTTTTATTATCATGAAATATGGTCATAAAATCCTTCAAGTGAATTTTCTGAAGCAAAACAAAAATTGTTTCTCACTTCTAGCTGCAAATACGAAAAAAAAAAAAAAATCAGCATTAATATTTATTTACTAATTTAATTAAAACTATTTTTGCCTATTTAGATTAATGGAATATTTATTCTTATGACAAACATTTGCAACCTTATGCATTTCTAATAATCATTTCTTTCGAATTTATATAAAATCAAACTCTTAGTTTTTATTCAATTGATATTGTTTGGGCACTTTCCCAATTTCTTTCATTATTGCACATACTTATTGTAGAATATTTCTGATATGCAGTGGTGGCCAAAAGTGTGGACATTTTTTGAAAGTTTCATGTTTTTCAACTTTGCGTGCTTGTAGAATATATTAATTTTCACTTAAATACAAATGTTTATATATCAAATTGAAGGTAATTTAATGTAAAATTTAATAACAAAAACAGTATTACAATATATGTATTACAAAAAAAGTGACCCTCATTTTAGTAGAACAAACAAACACAAATCGTTTTGAATAATGACGTGTTTTGTAATAAAAGCATACTAGTCAATCACAAACACTGTTCTGAGGACCAATCAAATATCTGTAACTATAGTTTAGGTTATTTAGAATGTAAAAGAGTTATTGTTGTGGAAATATTTTGCGGAATGATGCATACTAGTACAATTAAATAGGGTATTGCTGTTTTTTAATATTTTAAGTCCTTTTTTTAATTAAACTAATTTTAAACAATGTCACAAACAAGAAGAACTGATTGGATATCTACAAAAAGAAGCCGAATTGTCATACTGAGAGAAAATGGCTTCTTTTATGCTGAAATTGCAAGACAAGTTGGTGGTTCAGTGACTTGTTCTGGTATACAAAAGTTCTGTTTACGTTATGAAAAAACAAAATCATTGGAAAATAAGGCCAAATCAGGCCGAAAAAATGCACAAGTGCTACTGCTGATAGAAAAATTAAACGACTATGCCTTAGAGATAGAAAAATTTCATCAGATGCCATTAGATGTGAAATGAATGCAGCGGGTATTACAGTAAGTTCAAGAACAATAAGAAGAAGGTTATCAGGATTTGGACTACAAGCTAGAATTCTAAGGAAAAAACCTTATTTAAATCAAAAGCAAAGTGAAAAACGTGTTAAGTGGGCAAAAGAACACATTAAATGGTCAGAAAATCACTGGAAGCAAGTAATCTGGAGCGATGAGACCAAAATATCGCTCTTTGGTAGTGATGGTAGAAAATACGTGAGACGTAGAGTAGGTGAAGCGCTTCATCCTGATTGCATTGAAGCAACTATAAAAACAACAACAAATGTCATGATTTGGTCATGTATGTCTGCAGATGGTGTGGGCCGAATTCAAGTGATTGATGGCATCCTGAATAGCAAAAAATACATCGAAACTGTCCTGGAACCAAAATTGATACTTTCCATCAGGGATTTCTTCACCAACAAAGCACCATTTATTTTTCAGCAAGATTCAGTTCCATGCCACACAGCAAAAGTATGCAAAGCATGGTTTCAAAATAAAGGCATAGATGTATTACCATGGCCAGGAAACAGCCCTGATCTCAATCCAATTGAAAATTTGTGGCGACTTTTGAAAATTCTTGTACGAAAAAAACGTCCATCAAATAAAAGACAACTTATTGAATCTATAACTGATTCTTGGCACCATGTGATTACGAAAGATGAACTCCAAACATTCGTTCACTCGATGAAAAGACGCTGTGAAGCTGTCTTAAAAAATAAGGGTTATCCTAGTAATTATTGATTGTGTAAGTATTACTTTAAAAAAATGCAAATCTAAGATAGATCTTACTAAAATGAGCATAACTTTTTTTTGTAATACAGATATTGTAATACTGTTTTTGTTATTAAATTCTACATAAAATTTCCTTCAATTTGATATATAAACATTTGTATTTAAGTGAAAATTAATATATTCTACAAGCACGCAAAGTTGAAAAACATGAAACTTTCAAAAAATGTCCACACTTTTGGCCACCACTGTATGCCTGATTTAATATCTCTGAAAATATGCAGTGCAGTCACTTTATTAAAAGCTAAACGCCTTTGGTGACCAGTTGGTTCATCGTAATATTAATTATGTTTAATTTCAATTAAACCTCTTATGTATTATTTATACTCATGATTTTTGATAAAGTATTTTTTGACAGTAAATTAGGCACTGCTTTAGGCACTGAAGTCTTGTTATTTACCTATTCTCTTTATTATTTACATAAGAAAAAACAACTAAAAAAACTTTTTATATATAAATTTTCCTAATGAAAAAAACTTAGATGACGTCACATTTGCATGCATACACCGTAAATTACAGTTGGATTACCCTCTTGTAATCCAACATCTAATAGTTACAATTTTTTCTAATGCGGTAACTTGTTTTTCGTATAAAATGAGCAGTTGAATCTAAAACTAAAATAATACGGCGCACTTTTCTTCCATATTACATGAGGGTAATTAAGTGGATAGAAGCATGGTAACTATAAAGACACCCTCAACCTGCCTTGGTACTTTGAGGGGAATTAAATGACCAATCCTTTATGACACATAGCATCGCTCACTACATGATAGTCCATCACGAGCAGCATTTGCGCTATTACGTAGAGGCAAGGCCTATTATCGATAATGGATCCGGAGAACAAAAAAACCATTTTTTTATCTACAGGAAAAAGAATACCAAACGCCATTTCAGAAACTTCTCCGTTTCATATCTCAGTTGCCCCCCCCCCTGATGGTACATGAAAGATGGCAATAGGAAAATTAAAAAATAGCTAGCATAATCTTACAGAATACAGGTTACTTAGAGGCCTTTCTTAAGAAATTCCGTAAAAAAATCTTAAGAAGTAGCATACTAAAATGAAAATTTATGCAGCATTGACAAAGAAATAAAAAAATATATGCATAATCCTCTTTTGAAGCTTTCAACAACCGAAGAAAGTAAGTTAAATATTTTATGAAACAATAAAAATTTATTTCAATTCCATAGCAACAATAAAAATTTAGTTACAAATATTAAAAAAAAAAATTTTTTTTGAAAGCTAATCAAAATTTAGAAAAAAAAGTAGTTGCCAATTAAAATAAAAACTTTTAAATAAATAAGATTCTAATTAAAAAAAAAAATCTCAAAAAAATTCACTCCGAGATGCACATTTCTACCCTCCGAAGTATGTTTTGAAACTAAATTTTCTATTTCTAGCAACAGCGCTCTGTTGTATAGAGAGCCGACACACTCACTCTATTGCCAAAACGTTGGCCTAAGATTGAATTTTGAGTAGTGACCGAAAATTAATACATACACACACACACACAAACCAGATTTGGAGTGTGGTACATTTAAAAGCCAATTTTCGGGCATACAAAGAAATATAATACCATATTATCTGAAGTACAATCAAGGATGAGAAAAGCCTTTCATCTTGGCGCATTGAGAAGAATTTCCCGATAAGAGAAGTATTTGATTCTATTGTTCCCGGGTGTTTTTGTCTTCCTAATTGTTATGGTATTTTGAGACCAATGAAAAAAATAGAAATATTCCTTTAGTAACATTTCTGTGAACGAATATCGTTGGTTAAGAATAGAAATCAGAATTGGTTAGATTCGTATGAGTTAAAGTAAATATTTTGATTTCAGAAAGAAATACAGAATACAGTTTATGTTAAATGTTCCGGATTAGTCGGTACGGTTCCGATTTTCACATGTTTCTTCAACTGAAAACACCTGATAGATATCTTGAATTTGAATAAAATATCATAGCTAATGTTTTGCTGTTTTCTAACATTTAAAGAAATTAACAAACATTTTTAAAAAATTAGCACTTGAAGATTTCTTCTGATATTTTAAAATTTTATTCCAGCCTAGGACTCATGTCATTTACTTCTAAACTTCCCCTAAATAATGTCGCAATTTCACGTCTGAGTAGAAGAACCTTCCGTTCTAATCTTTACAAATTTTGGTAATTTTAATTAAACTCTCACTATGATATAATACCGCTAACAGGTTTGCAATAGCCATATCACATTTCCTACTTTAACCGGAGCTCGGTTTTATACTTTCTTGTCATTTCCAGCAGAAATTTGTTAGAGTGCACTGTATGTCGTCAAGGGATGATTTATGGAAATAATTGTTCTTTCACATTGATATAATAGTTATTTCAAATTTTTCAGTTTAAAGGAGTATTCTAAAAGGAAAATTTTTCATTATTTTTGAGGAGAAATTCTTTAAATAAAATCAATAGAAATTTTTTTAATAAGTACAATTACTTTAGTAAAGATTCAATTCAAGACATTCATTTAACGTAAAAATGACATAAAATAATGTAATGCCTTTTATACAATGATAGATTGCTTTGTGGTCAAAATGATGTTTTGAAGTTTTTGAGTTGTTAGTCCAGGGCTAATGTTAGAAGAACTACGACTTATTTTGTGATTGTTTACTTGAATATATGAAAGTTTGAGTGTCAAACTCCGGAATGATGAAGAAAAAAAGATTTAATTAAAAAATATTTTAATTGTTAGGGATCGTACATATTTAGGAAAAATTGAAAATTAGAGAAAAGGATTAAAATGCAAAAATAGCCTTCTACAATAGAATCAATTCATCAATAATCAAGAATCAATTCATCGAAGTGAATCATCATGTGTCATACCCAATTCTCCTTCTGGCAAAAGGTGAGGGAAAAGGAAGATTTGTGACACCATATTTTTTCACATGTTGCCATCTGGGAGAACTAAATTCCTATCTCACATATCTATGGCATTAGTTATCACCAAATATTTCGCAACATTTCATAGATGCGTATGATGTAGATGTATTTCATATTGTATTTGGCAGAATGCAATGGCAAATTCAAGCCATTTCGATGATTTCAGAAAGAATCATTAAACTTCTTTGCTTGAGCATTTAATAAAGCTTCTGCACTGTATTTGTAGATCTTTCTGTTTTATCTGTTGATAATTGTAAAAATAAACTGTTAAAAATCAGTCAGAATTGATACTTATAGACCTAACTCTTTTCAGATATTCTTCGAAGTACTGAAAAACGTGAATACGTATGATCCAGTATCAATCGGCTCTTTACTAGATGGCAAATTACAAAATGGCATATTCGAAGGCTTATCTTCGTTGAAAAATGACTCCAATATAAATGTCGACTGCGAAGGTGAATTGATAGTGTTGAGCACAGTTCTGGATGTCAGTGGAGCTTACATCAATTACCAATGGTCACAAAAGGTTTTCCCAATAACTTTAAGAGGTTCAATCTGGACTAAAGTTAAAACCATTCAATTTGCTTTGGAGTTGACTTTGAATATGGCACACGGAATCAAGCTGGATGTCTCAAACTTAAAGCTGATCAAAATAGATGGTCTACAATTCGGATTCAGTGGACTGGGACCCCTCAATCCTTTGATAAAGATCTTGGGCAATGTGGTACTACATCTTTGGGAGCGTAAAATCACACAGACGATTGAAAAACTCATAAGAAATACAGTGGAATCAGAACTCAACAAATTTAATTTCTCATTTAATTAAAAAAAAGCTATTGTTGTACGAAGTGCATTAAATTGTATTTTTCTGCCGTGATTTGAGGCAGCAGTTAGTACACAATTAAAATTAGTATTTGAAAGTGATCATTAGCTGAATCCTGATAAAATAAAAATTTCAATGAAAATCACTTCAAATTATAACTGTGACAAGATTATTAGTTTAGAGATCTGAATGTTTTATGGATTCCTGAATCTCAATCTAATGGAACAAGTTGGAAAACCAGACTTGCTGATTATTTCGCTTCTTGCATGATGAAGATAGGTTTTTTTTTTTTTTTTTTGCTCCAAATAATGATCAAAATGACAAATCTGTCTTTACAGGAACATATGAAATTGTGCTATAAGAAAGTAAAAGGATACAAAATTGTTCAAAATCCTATTGGAATAAGATAATTATTTTGAAAATGAATGTGATGTTTACTTAAAGTGACTGCACTCTTTCGCTTTAACCAAAGACGAAACATAACTGTGAGGAAAGGAGTTAAAAAAAGCATTATTTCGAATAAATTGGAGCATATGTTCATTTTAATAAAAAGAACAATGTGGTAAAGACCAGAAATATTTTTCTAAGTCTGAAAATTATGAAGAAAAGGTACTATCCCAATTTTTTTGGGACATCCTCTTACAGCAACTATATTCAATATTTGAAAGCACACACACACACACATATATATATATATATCTCCATTTTGTTATTTTTGGTATAATAATCATTTCATGCATGAAAATCTTTCGTATAAATAATATATTAGTGGAACTATATTTTGCAACAACATAAAAAGTGGTATGCATGAAATTTTGTAAAAATTTTAATTATTCTGTAAGAAAGGTGGTGACAAAATTTAACAATTGAAATAAAAACCTTTTTTAAGCAACAAGAGGAGTTTGTCTTTTATTAAGAACATATAAACGCATATTTTGAATCGATAAATTTGTAACCATACAAATCAAATGTTTTTTAAAGTATTTGAGGAAAAGCCTTAGATATAACATCCGAGTTCTGTTAAAAGTTCTTCAATCTCCAGATGATTTAAAACATTTTTGAGCAATAGTTTTATTGTCCATTAATAATTTTTTTTTCTTTTTGCGCACGCGCAATATAGTTCTGGATCACAACATAGCGACGTCAAAGATTTATTTAATAGATGAATTTAAGTTTACAAAAATATAGGAATGGGAAAACTAAAATATCATTCTTTTTTTTTTTCATTGATATTGAAGAATATTTTCGTAAAATTATGTTGAGATCTTCTATTATTGATAAATTGATTTAAAATTTCCTTACTTGCTCTTAAATGGCCCTATTGGAAATTTCTGTCTTCATATTCCATATTAACGAAATTTTAAATTAAAATTATTATTTAAGCGGTCACTCACAATATTTAACGAAATTTTAAATCATTCCTTAAACATTATTTATGACTCATTAAAAATTCGTTTATAAAAATATTTTTGAGTCCTTTCGATAAAATAGGAAAAATTCTTTTGTGCATCAGATTTTCCACATTTTATTTCAAAATAAATTTGCAGACGACTGAAAGAATTTTTGCACTGTAGTCTTAATTAAATATAATTCATTGCTGTAATGTTTGTATGCATGTTCTAAGTCAACAATTAATTGAACTTTTGCATCTAAATGACTAACAGAATTCACCTAAAGTTTGAAAACTTATTATAGTAAAAAAATAATACAATCAAACATAACGTTCAGAAGTCATTAAAATATTTAGTTAATTATAAATTAAACAAAATTTTCCCATAATAACTACGGAACAAATTATACTATAAGAAATATTTTTATACTATCTTAAAATTCAAAATTTTGCCTTTTCAATTATACCAATTTTATTTCAGTATTTTCTTGTTCGATTTTATTAATTTTTCAATATGGAATAAAAAAATTGCAGATGATTTTAAAATAAAAAAATTATAAATAATCCATTGTTAGATTATTTTTTTATTATTATTGAAGAACAAGATTACAATCGAAGAAATATTCTCTAATACATTAACGGTATTCTAAAAGAGATCTAAAAGAACAGTTTAAAGATGATTAATAATTTACAACAGAATCAACTATTTATTTGGTTTATTTTCTGTTCATTTTATTAATGGAAACGATTTTATTAAATATCTCAAAAGTTTATTAAGAACATTATTTGCAAACAAAATTTCAAATAGTTATATAATTGATATTAAGAAATGCAAGAAAGTTGATATTAGTGATTTTAAAAATTGTGATGTTAAATTCATGCTCTCATTTGGGTTAAAAATCTCTTAAGTTCATCAAACGATTTTGTACATTATAATATTTTGTGTAAAAACAATTTTTACATTTAAAACATTTGATATGAAAGTACTGTTAATCCAAAGAATTCCGGTATATCAGCTATTATTTTAAAATACTTTTAATATAAAAATTCATTGGATTTTAAAGAATTGATAAAACTTTAAAAAATGTTTTGTTGTGTATTTAGAATACAACTTAAGAGTGAGAAGTTTCGAATCGTTTTGAATGAAAATAATTCTTTCTTCTAATTGTTCGACTTTTTTGTAGCAGAAAGTAACTTATTTAAAGATTATATGGGCACAGAATAAAGCATTTAACTCTTGATTTTTTTTTGAAATAGTGGCATCAGAAGAAATTGGAGTTAAAATCGGTTTTTCAAACGAATTATCATCATTATCGGTTATTTATGCATTTATTATAATAATACCATCAATTGAATCCAAATATAAAATAATTTTTAGAACATTATAGGTAGATTCTGGTATTTTGTAAGTAGGAGGTAAGTAGGACGATTGAAACGGAAGTCGAAGTTGCCGTAACTTGAAATAATGAAACACAAATAATTTTATTAATGCCTTATCTTTTGGTATTTTGTTTTGGCTATTAGATTTTTCAAAAAATATTTCTTAATACACTTATTAAACCAAACTTTGTGAAATGTTTTCATTGTAATTCTTTTCTGTCATTAATATATTTTATGATTTGTTATTAAAAATACTATGTTATCATTAGCAGAAGGTGCTTTTCATATGGAATGAAAACTAAACTGATATTAATCGTTTGACTGGCATTAAGTTTTGAAAACATTAAAAAATTTGTACAGTTATAATGAAAGTAGAAAGGCTCTGCACATAAAGGAAAAGTTTAAAAGATTATATATAAAATTTGGGAACTCTAAAAAATTTAAAAGCAAGAGAAATATCGATTACACTACTTCCAGAAATACAAATCAAACATTAATTCATTTACTGCCAAAGAAATATTAAGACGCTTAATTTTACAGCAGTTTCCTACTATATCTTGTAAAGGGCAGTGAATGAGTTAAAGAATAAATACATGCGTATGAGAAAATTAGTTTAAAATAAGGAGATGTTTTATATTCCCCTATTCCACAATTCCACGTTTTAAAGTAAGCTTGTATTTTGGTATGTATTTAGATAAATATGTAAATGTGTAAATGGAGTAAAAATAATTTTTTAAATATTTTTTATCAATTATTTTGCAAAAAATAATTCTAAGAATGTCTTCTGATTTTTTGAAAGAAATTCTTGTTTCAAATCAGTTTTTCAAACATATGTATATCATGTTTATATTTTCTATCACAAGTATACATGTCCAAATATCAATTTCTGTGATAAATACAGTTTTTCTACTTTTTGTACTTGCTTAAATAACAGTTTATTCAACACCTAGCAATCATGTTAATATTCTGGATTCTTTCCATATATTCCAGAACATTAAACTTTGTCTTTATTGGTATAAAGAATCCTAATTATGTTCTGCATTTTTTCAGATATTCTACGATTCATTAAACAGTATTCACAAATATGATCCAATGTTCATTGGTTCCGTACTGAATGGGAAGCTGAAAAATGTTGAACTTCAAGGCTTGTCCACTTTGATCAACGATTCAAATATCGATGTCTCCTGCCAGAACGAAATGGTGGTCCTTGACACTCTTCTGAGCTTGACAGATGTCTCCATCAGTTGCGAGTGGTCACAAAAAGTGCTGCTGACGTTCACTGGCACGATCACAGCTACAGTGGAAGATATCCAGTTCCAAGTAGATGCCAATTTGAATATGGAAAGTGGAATCGTGTTTGACATAAAAGTCGAGTTGACAAAACTGGATGGAATAAAACTTAGTTTTAGCGGTCTAGGACCACTGAATCCTGTGATTAAAATGATTGGGAACTTGATACTAGATGTATTTAATCGTGAAATTTCAAAGAAAATTGGGAAAGTTTTGAAAACTACTTTGGAATCAGAATTGGGAAAATACAACATGTCTTTTTGAGTACAAAAGGCATAATAAGCCTGTTTCTGATGAGTTAGTGGATGTGACGTAGGAAGGAGGAAGGGGGTATGAATCAGAGTTTGCCAAAGATAATTCCGTTTTGTTTCCATAAATCCTGGGATTGATAATATGTTAATAATGGAGAGCAAGTGAAAAAAACTGCTTCAAGTTCGACACAATAGCATTTATTAAAACCCTAGTATTTTTTAACGATTCGATCTCCTTTTTATACTTTTCTCTCTCTCTCAGCAAATATTCACTTCAATCTGAGATCAACTGTCACTCATTAATCCTTCAGAGTCATGCTATGTTTGTACATACTGTAAGAATAAACTGATGTTATATGGATACGATTTCAAATTTTAATGTTAAATTAATAGTTATGGATAATGTGTGAAAAATTCACATTAAAGATCTTTCTATTTATGAATATTGTTTTTATAAGAGCTATAAGTAAATACAGTCATTGATTTAGGAATCGAGTTTAGGTTCATTTTTGAAAACTTCACATAGACGGATGTAATTTAGCATTCAAAAAACAAACCCAACCCAATGTGTTGCAAACCGATCGCTTATAAACAATAACAAATTTTGCAAAAATACAGCATTCAAATTTTGTTCTAATATGATTCAGGGAAATGGTTGTACCTCAAAGCATTTATTTGAGAGTTGATTTATTGTTTCATAACAACATTCCTCTGACATTTGTTGCTAATTAAAATAAAGGAATTGGATAAAAACAGTTTTTAAAAGCCTACTTTTAATAGTTTGGTGGAAAAATAAATCTATTTTAATTATTTTTTTAATTCATTAGTATAAATTAAAACTAAAACTAAGCTATTAATGAAAACTATTAAGTAAACTATTAATGAATTTTTAATTCATTAGTATAAATATCGCTAAATCGCCTCCCCCCCCCAAAAAAAATTGCTACTATTTGGAACTGATCATATGAAATAAAAACTCAATTGAATTAATTGGTTGACTGAAAAGTTTAAATGAAAATAATCCTAAAATATTGACAATAATCTCGAAAATATTAAAAATAATCTTGAAAATATCAAAATAGGATATTGTCGTCTAAAATGCACAAACATACCAAACTTCAGAATTCTAGCATAATATTAAATGAGTGAGAAATCAATTAAGAAATTCCATCTTTACAAACAAGGAAAAAGTTAAGCATAATAAAAGTTTATATAAATAACAATATGCACATAAAATGTATTAGAATTTCCTCTAATAGGACTTGTTTATTGTTTAAATCATGTGGAATATTTATAGTTCATAATAGATGAGCAATGTGTAAGCAATGCTCATATTTCAAATTCAAGTTCTGCTTTTGCTATTATTTTCGCCATTTAAGAATGAATTTTTCAAAATTAAAGATAATAAAAAGAAATGTGCCAAGCATCGAAATTCTAACCAAAAAGTCTTTCAAATAGAAAAATGAGTGAAGAACTTATTACAAAATTCCATCATTTTTGCAAGTGTTAAACTAGTGAAATTGTATAAAAAATAAGTAAAAATGAAACAAAAATAATATATGTGTTGAAATTTCTTAGAGAACGAATGAATTCGTTTGTTATTTATATTTACTTCAAAAGTTTTCCATACAGTTTATTTTAGTCACTTATTTTTAAAATATACACATTAAAACTAAATAAATAAATTCATACATATTTTCTACAAATTACTAAAATAAAAAATTAACCTAAAATAAATCATTAACATAATGATTATGTTTCTTGAATTGTGATTATTGAAATTTTTTAAAATGAATTGACCAGTTTCCGTAACTGAATTGATCACTTATAGAAAGAGGTGCCTCATAGTGTGGACTGCCTAAAACTGAAAAAGAAATGAATCTGCCACTGAATAGAATATACATTTTGTGGCAAGAAAGAACTCCAAAAAATATGCAAGCGTTATGCCATCTATAAGATTTTTGAATGAAAATATTTCCCTAATATGTAAGAATAATTAAGGAGACTTATAGGGTAAATATTTTCAAACAACTTAGAAATTTTAATTTTCCAACATTTTTTATAGTTTACCAAAAACCTAATAAATTGGTGATATATCTTTAAAAAAATAAGCCTTTCAATGTAATCTTCATTTACTATTTCTTTTTTCGTTTGAAACAACTGATCCTATTCTCACGCTTCCAAAAACACATTCACTATTTTTTCCTTCAAAATTTGCCTTTTTGATCTTTTCTCTCATCAATCATTCATTGAATGATGGACATTCAGTAACCGGAACTGAGCAGGTGGAAACTCTTAAAATAATACACCAATGTCAAGAAGTATCACCTGCTTTCTTTATCGCACTGATGTTGATTGTTAAATTTGATAACACAATTCTGATTATGGTGCTATTTGATCGCTTCAAAAATTTTCCCACTTATTATCAGAGTATGAAATACAGATTTAAATTGAAAATTCTTTCTTTTTCTTGGAGACACTCGAGTAGACAGATCTTGGTTCTTTGCATTTTAAGGTAATAGCAGCACGACTATCTTTTACATATATTTTATAAAGTTCTAAAATTTTCTGTTTTATGTTCTCAACCTGAGGTATTTTCATTTAAAAAAAAACTGTAAAATCCGAGTAATATTTAATTAAAAAATTGGAAGATTTTCTATCTTTATGCAAAACGGTTTTTTAATTCAAAGTTTTAAAGGCAGCTAGAAATAATTTTCAATGCAAATAGAAACAAAAATTACATTTTTTTTTTATTTCATTATAAACATTTTCGAGAGTGAGTTCGAAAATTGAAATAGATTTCTTTTCAAAGTCTTTTTTTAAAAAAAATAATTTAGATTTATATATATAGATATATATTATGTCCACAGTCTTTCTTTTAAAGAAAATCCTCCATTCTACTTAAAACATTTCGAGTTTCAGAGCTTATAAAAATGAAATTGAATAAATTTCAATACAATTTAAAAGCCATATTTTTTATTTTTTTAAAAAAACTAATGATTTTTTATTTTAATTCTCATTTTAAAGAAAAAAAAATAGAGTTGTTTTATTTAACATCTACCACAATTCAAAATCTAAATCTAAAAAAAAAAAACTTAACAAGTTTTACTAATATTATTTTATGTAAATTGTTCATCAGTTTACAAATTAATTTTCTAAAGCTCATAAAGCACACATATACTATATACTATATATGTGAGTGTGTTCTTTAAAAATATTTCTACTAATTATTATTATTTATTGGTTTTGATCTTAACACTGAAATTTAGTTTTTTTAAATGTAGAATTGCATTTTAAATATTACTTAGTTTGAAAGAGATGTGTAAAATGAAATATCAAATATCTCACTACTGATGACTTCAGCTATATTATAAGAAAAAGTGTTTATGATAGCATTAATTTTAGATTTTTTTTTGCATGAAAGTCTTAATTGTAATTTTATTTTGCAAATTCACTTAAAATAATGAATATATTATTTAAAAGTATTTAAATAATGAAAAAAATAAATAAACTGAGAAATATTCTCAATGAATTTTGAAATCAATCAAATTTTGAACGTGATAATTATTTATGACAGATAGATAAGATAATATTTCAAAATTAAAATCGATGACAAATCGTTTTATACATAAGACATAGTTATCGATATTTAAAAAATGAATAGGAATAAGCTTGAAGCAAATAAAAAATGATTCGAAAAATCTTACTTGTTCGAAATGAATATTTCGTCTTGAATTGGCTGTCTTTCCGTGTTATGTTCAATATAATACATCTGTTCGAAACATTTATATATACGAGAAGAAGAGGTAAAAAGACCATTAATTATTTTTAAGAGACATGAGCTTATGGTGTTCCGTGTTGCGATATAGCTGTCAGAGACTAACATCTGTTCTTGAAATCCATATGCCAATGTTAATTTGCTAATTATTGTTATTGATTTGTTTGGATATTACACAATGCTTTAAAAAATAGACGATATTTGATTTTTTTTCCTTATTTGTATCATATCTAAGTAAGTCATTCCATTAATGCTAAATATTTCTTACATTTCTCTGAATATGTAATGAGGCAAATCATTGCATCATATTTGTTGCTTATTATTATGCATTTTTTGTTCATTAATGAATTTCAGAACAACGCATCTGTACAGAAAAATGCTGCCAATGCATTTGACACACTTTTTTGCATACTAATAAATTCCTTAAACAGCGCATATATATAATGAATCGGATAAAAAAACTTTATAACAATTATTTTTAAAACAATAAAAAATAAAATATATCATTGGAGAGAGAGGAATTTTGTTTATTTCAAGATTGTTATTTCAAAATTGCTATTTAAAAATCATTTATGAAGAAAGAATAATATGTTTCTGATTTTCACTCTTTTTCTTTATCTACATCGTTTGCTGTTTACCATTTGTTTTAAAAAATTGCAGCTGCATTACATTTAAAAGAAATCTGGCCACTTTAGTAAATATGAGCCATTTATTTTGAAAGTTGTGCAAGTCCATCTTAGATTGAAATTATTTTTGACCGTATATATTACGGCTAAATTTAGCTCTGGTTGCTGTATGGTGAAGAAATGTGGCCGTTTGATATCATGTCTGAAATCTAGGTTTTTCTATCTATCTATCTTTGATAATGAGAATCGGTGGTTGTACAGTGTTTCATAATTAATAAAAAGTATATCTTAATTTTGTATTTCAATAATAACAATATTATTATCGATAATATTATATTCGATAATAATAATATTATAACTATATTATAGTTAAACAATTCACGGTCTCCCCATCGGTATTTTTATTTCTTTTTAAAACCGCTTTTTCCGGAGGTTGGATTGAAATTAAATATCCGCGTTTCATTTCATGTATTAAAAATTTATTATATTTTTGGCAATTTCTTATTATTTTATAGTAATCCCGGGGAATATACAAGAAACTGGTTTTCCGGATTTCCAATTCTACCACTCCTAAATCACGATCGTTCGGTAAATTGAATGTCTTGACAACAAAAATTTATGATCAATGATATTTATTTCATTGTCACTGGACTGAACAATAGGTGTTGGAAATAAACATATTATTATCAAAACACAAATTTAAAATATACTTTTTATTATTTGTGAAACACTGTACAACCACCGATTTTCATTATCAAAGATAGATAGATAGAAACACCCTAGATTTCAGACATGATATCAAACGGCCACATTTGCTTCGCCATACAGCAACCGAAACTAAATTTAGCCGTAATATATTCGGTCAAAAATAATTTCAATCTAAGATGGACTTGCACCACTTTTAAAATAAACAGATTTTCAATACTGTTAAGAGCTAAACCTTCCATCTCCAAAATACTAGAATCTTTTTTTTTTTTTACTTTAAATTGTTTATGCATAAAAATAACATAACAAGTTAGATATGGATCGTATTAGATGCAGACCTCACACAGGTCTATTAAGATGCAGATTTGATACAGGCCTAATTAGATGCAGTTCTATTTAGATGCAGATCTCATGAAAAGATAATTAGATGCAGTTACATGCAGTTCAATTAGATGCATGTTTGATGCGAGCCTAATTAGATGCAGACCTGATCTGAGATGCACACAGGATGCTGTATTATTATCGAAACACAAAATTAAGATACACTTTTTATTATTTATGAAACACTGTTCAAGTATCGATTTTCAATATAAAAGGGAGATAGAAACACCCTAAATTTCAGACATGATATCAAACAGCCACATTTGCTTCACCATACAGCTACCGAAACTAAATTTAGCCGTAATATATTCGTTCAAAAACAATTTCAATCTAAGATGGACTTGCACCACTTTCAAAATAAACAGATTTTCAATACTGTTAAGAGATAAAACTTCCATCTCCAAAATATTAGAATCCAGATTTTTTTAAAACTTTTAATTGTTTACGCATAAAAAGATCATAACAAGTTTTATCTATAACTACCATTATCTAATTTTTTTTCAAAAATAGACTTAGCCCACTTTTAAAATAAACGGCTGATATGGATCTAATTAGATGCAGACTTGATGCAGGTCGAATTAGATGCAGTTCTATTTAGATGCGGATCCAATTAGATGCAGATCTGATGTGGGCCTTATTAAATGCAGATTTGAAAATATAGTTATTTACAACTCTAAATAGATGCAAAGGTAATTAGATGTAGTTCTGATGCGGGCCTAATAAGATGCAGACCTGATTCAGATATAATTAGATGCAGATCTATTTAGATGCGGGCCTAATAAGATGCAGTTCTATTTAGATGCGGATCTCATGCGCGCGTAATTAGATGCAAGAACTGATGCTGGCCTAAATAGATGCAGACCTGATACCGATCTAATTAGATGCAAACCTGATTCAGATTAAGATGTGGATATAATTAGAGGATAGATCTGATGCAGGCCTAATTAGATGCAGATATAAATAGATCTAATTACATGCAGTTCTAATTAGATGCAGATCTAATAAGATGCTGGTCGGAATCGGGCCTAATCAGATGCAGACCTGATTCAGATCTAACTAAATGCAGTTCTATTTAGATGCTAGTCTATTTAGACGTAGACTTGATACATATCTAATTAGATGCAGAGCTGATTGAGATTTAATTAGATTCAGATCTATTTAGAGACGGGCCTTATTAGATGCGGATCTGATGCTGGCCTTATATGCACACTGATGTAGATCTATTTAGATACGGATCATATTAGATGCAGACCTCATACAGGCCAATTAAGATGCAGATTTACGGCAGGCTTAATTAGATGCAGTTCTATTTAGATGCAGATCTCATGAAAAGTTAATTAGATGCAGTTACATGCAGTTCAATTAGATGCATGCTTGATGCTGACCTATTTAGATGCAGACCTGATCAGAGATGCACATATGATGCTGTATTATTATCGAAACACAAAATTAAGATACACTTTTTATTATTTATGAAACACTGTACAACTATCGATTTTCAATATTAAAGGGAGATAGATACAAACACCCTAGATTTCAGACATGATATCAAACGGCCACATTTGCTTCACCATACAGCTACCGGTACTAAATTTAACCGAATTATATTTGGTCAAAAATAATTTCAATCTAAGACGGACTTGTACCACTTTCAAAATAAAAAAAAATTTCAATACTGTTAAGAGCTAAAACTTCCATCTCCAAAAAATTAGAATACGGATTTTTTTAAAACTTTTAATTGTTGACGCATAAAAAGATCATAACAAGTTTTATCTATAACTAAAATTATCAAATTTTTTTTCAAAAATGGCTTGCACCACTTTTAAAATAAACGGCTGATATGGATCTAATTAGATGTGGACTTGATGCAGGTCGAATTAGATGCAGTTCTATTTAGATGCGGATCCAATTAGATGCGGATCTGATGTGGGCCTTATTAGATGCAGATTTGAAAATATGTAGTTATTTACAACTCTAAATAGATGCAAAGGTATTTAGATGTAGTTCTGATGCGAGCCTAATAAGATGCAGACCTGATTCTGATACAATTAGATACAGATATATTTAGATTCGGGCCTAATAAGATGCAATTCTATTTAGATGCGGATCTCATGCAGGCTTAATTAGATGCAAGAACTGATGCTGGCCTAAATAGATGCAGACCTGATACTGATCTAATTAGATGCAAATCTGATTCAGATTAAGATGTGGATCTAATTAGATGATAGATTTGATGCAGGCCTAATTAGATGCAGCTATAAATAGATCTAGTTACATGCAGCTCTAATTAGATGCAGATCTAATAAGATGCTGGTCGGAATCTGGCCTAATCAGATGCAGACCTGATTCAGGTCTAACTAAATGCAATTCTATTTAGATGCTAGTCTAATTAGATGTAGACTTGATTCAGATCTAATTAGATGCAGACCTGATTAAGATGTAATTAGATGCAAATCTATTTAGAGACGGGCCTAATTAGATGCGGATCTGATGCTGGCCTAATTAGATGCAGGTCTGATGAGGGCCTAATTTGATGCACACCTGATGCATATCTATTTAGATATGGATCATATTAGATGCAGACCACATACAGGCCTAATAAGATGTAGACTCTCTGCAGATCTAATTAGATGCAGTTCTATTTAGATGCGAATCTAATTAAAGGCAATTACATGCAGTTCAAATTTGATGCAGATCTAATTAGATGCATGTCTGATGCGACCTAATTAGATACAGACCTGATTCAGATCTAATTAGATGCAGGCCTGATGCAGATTTGTTGAATATATATTTAGATATGTATCTAATTAGATGCATTCTTGATGCAGGCCTAATTAGATGCATTTTTGATCCAAGTCAAATTTGATGTAGACTTCATATAGGCCTACTTAGACTCAGTTCTATTAGAAGCGGATCTAATTTGATGCAGATATGATGCGAGCCTAATTTGTTGCGGATCTAATTTGATCTTTCATGCAGTTCTAATCAGATGCAAGTGTGATGCGGCCCTAATTAGATTCAGACCTTATTCAGATCTTATAAAATGCTGTTCTAATTAGATGCAGTTCTGTTTAGATGCAGATCTGATGCGGTCCTTATTAGATGCAGATTTAAATATAACTAATTATTTACAGGTCTAAATAGATGTAGATGTAGTTAGATGTCTGTCTGATGCGGGCTTAATTAGATGCAGATCTGATCTGAGATGCACACATGATGCTGGATTATTATCGATACACAAGATTAAGATACACTTTTTATTATTTATGAAACACTGTTCAATCAAAGATTTTCACTATCAAGGATAGATAGATAGAAACACCCTAGACTTCAGACATGATATCAAACGGCCACATTTGCTTCACCATACAGCTACCGGAGCGAAATTTTGCCGTAATATATTCGGTCAAAAATAATTTTAATCTAAGATGGACTTGCACCACTTTCAAAATAAACAGATTTTCAATATTGTTAAGAGCTAAAACTTCCATCTCCAAAATGCTAGAATCTGATTTTTTTTTCTTTATTTTAAATTCTTTACGCATAAAAAAGATCATAACAAGTTTTATCTATAACTGTCATTATCTCCATTTTTTTCAAAGATGGACTTGCCCCACTTTCAAAATAAACGGCCCAGTTTCATTTTAAAGATTCGGAGTAGAATAAAAGTTAATTAATATGTTAGAAGTAGCCAAATTTTTTTTAAAATTTAGTATTTAAAGAACAATGATATTCATTGTCATTTGCATGAAAGTGAAGTTTTAAGATTTGGTATGACTTTTTAGCTGAAATTAACAAGTCGAATATTCATTATTATTGAAAGTTTATTTTACAGTCTTTAAGTTCATTGCTTTTTGTGCTAAATGAAATTTTTACTTTAGATTGCATAATAAAATTATATAATTCTTGGATAAAAATTTAACTTACTTGTTTGAAATAATATAAATATCCAATCTAATTGACAAATGTTAATTTCTAAACTTTTATATTTGAACACATACTTCCAGCTTTTACATTTTTAATGTTGCAAAAAATAATTTTTTATGTTGTTTGATAAATAAATGTGTAAGGAAAAATTATAAATTGTAAATTTTTATATAAATGCTTTGTCATATGATTCATATTCATTAAAATATTCTTGGTAAATTAAAATCCCACATAAAATAAGCACCAACTGTGATATCTTATACATTCTTTTTGCCTGAAAGACAAAAGATGGATGAATTTTAAAAAGATTCCCTAATCGAAAATTAGCATTATAAAGTTTTAGGCTTGATCCGTCTATCATCATTTTATTTTTAAATATGTTTTTAATTATACAGTGGTGGCCAAATGTGTGGACATTTTTTGAAAGTTTCATGTTTTTCAAATTTGCGTGCTTGTAGAATATATTAATTTTCACTTAAATACAAATGTTTAGATATCAAATTGAAGGTAATTCAATGTAAAATTTAATAACAAAAACAGTATTACAATATATGTATTACAAAAAAAGTTACGTTCATTTTAGTAGAACAAAAAACATGAATCAAAACACAAATCATTTTAAATAATGACGTGTTTTGTAATGAAAGCGTACTAGCCAATCACAAACACTGTTCTGAGGACCTATCAAATGTCTGTAACTATAATTTAGGTTATTTGGATGGTAAAAGAGTTATTGTTGTGGAAATATTTTGCGGAATGATGCATACTAATACAACTAAATAGAGTATTGTTGTTTTTGAATATTTTAAGTCCTTTTTTTTTAATTAAACTAATTTTAAACAAACAACACCAACAAGAAGAACTGATTGGACATCTACAAAAAGAAGCCGAATTGTCATATTGAGAGAAAATGGCCTCTCTTATGTTGAAATTGCAAGACAAGTTAGTGGTTCAGTGACTTGTTCTGGTGTACGAAAGTTCTGTTTACGTTATGAAAAAACGAAATCAGTGGAAAATAAGGCCAAATCAGGCAGAAAAAAATGCAAAAATGCTACTGCCGATAGAAAAATTTAACGGCTATGCCTTCAAGATAGAAAAATTTCATCAGATGCCATTAGATGTGAAATGAATGCAGCGGGTGTTGCAGTAAGTTCAAGAACAAAAAGAAGGTTATCAGGATTTGGACAATAAGCTAGAATTCCAAGGAAAAAACCATATTTAAATCAAAAGCAACTCGAAAAACGAGTTAAGTGGGCAAAAGAACACATTAAATGGCCAGAAAATCAATGGAAGCAAGTAATCTGGAGCGATGAGACTAAAATATCGGTCTTTGGTAGTGATGGTAGAAAATACGTAAGACGTAGAGTAGGTGAAGCGCTTCATCCTGATTGCATTGAAGCAACTATAAAAACAACAACAAATGCCATGATTTGGGCATGTATGTCTGCAGATGGTGTGGGCCGAATTCAAGTGATTGATGGCATCCTGAATAGCAAAAAATACATCGAAATTGTCCTGGAACCAAAATTGATACCTTCCATCAGGGATTTCTTCACCAACAAAGCACCATTTATTTTTCAGAAGGGTTCAGCTCCATGCCACACAGCAAAAGTATGCAAAGCATGGTTTCAAAATAAAGGCATAGATGTATACCATGGCCAGGAAACAGCCCTGATCTCAATCCAATTGAAAAATTGTGGTGACGTTTGAAAATTCTTGTACGAAAAAAACGTCCATCCAATAAAAGACAACTTATTGAATCTATAATTGATTCTTGGCATCATGTGATTACGAAAGATGAACTCCAAACATTCGTTCACTCGATGAAAAGACGCTGTGAAGCTGTCTTAAAAAATAAGGGTTATCCTAGTAATTATTGATTGTGTAAGTATCACTTTAAAAAAATGCAAATCTAAGATAGATCTTACTAAAATGAGCATAACTTTTTTTTGTAATACAGATATTGTAATACTGTTTTTGTTATTAAATTCTACATAAAATTACCTTCAATTTGATATATAAACATTTGTATTTAAGTGAAAATTAATATATTCTACAAGCACGCAAAGTTGAAAAACATGAAACTTTCAAAAAATGTCCACAATTTTGGCCACCACTGTATAGTAGCAAAAATGCACTTATAAAAATCGTGTTTAATAGCGTCACAACTTGCGACAGCATGAATCCTGTAATAAAATAAGAAAAAACAATGTTGTCAGAACTGTGAAAAATCATTATGCAAATCTATTAAAATTATAAGTAAATGTTACAGAATTAGTAACATCCATGAAAGCATTTTTTTAATTTTAAATTACTGTAAAAGTGTTGTTTCTATTCAATAATATGCTCCTAAGGTATTGAGGAAATACGCTAAAATTTTTATTTATTTTTCATTAAAGATCGAATTAAATTTTGGAAGCTCCTCTTTTTGTGATCTCTTGTTATCCATAAAGCAACTTCGTACCAATTTTCCTAAATCTAGGTTTAATAGTCTGCCCTATGGAGTATGAATGATCATTACATTATAATGCCGCAAAGTATCACGTTAAAAAATAAGACGTCACGGTATATCACAACGAACAGTTATATGTTAAATAACGTGGCGATCCCGATTGCCATGTCACTTGAATTGATAAGCAGTATGTAAGAATACTTTTTTTAAATAAACGTTTTTTAAAGTAACGTTGGAATTAGTTAAATTAAATGACACAATAAGGAAAATAAATAAACAACTTTAATTTAATTTAAAAATAATTAAAATTAATTTAAAAGTAAATTGATTCAATTAAATAATTAAAATTAATTTAAGATAAATTACATTTTAGTGAATTAATAAGGTAAATAAATGATTAGTTAATTAAATTTTTTAAAACAAACAAAATTAAATTTAAGTAAATTAATGAAGTAAAAAAAATGATTATTTAATTAAATTTTTAAAAATAAACTAAATTAAATGTAAGTAAATTAATAAAGTAAATCATTTATTAGTTAATTAAATTTGTAAAGTAAAGTAAATTTAATTTAAGTATATTAATAAAGTAAACGAATGATTAGTTAATTAAATTTTTTAAAGTAAATTACATTAAATTTACTTTAAATTAAAATAATTTTATTTTGAAAAACATGAATAACTAATTTGTTGAAACCAATTTTTATCATTTTCAGCTTTAATCTAAAAATATGATGGGGAAAGGATTTATTGCAGCTTTTGCCATACTTCTGGTTGGTTTGAGTTCTTTCACAAGCGGTAAGTAATCTTTCACTTTGCACGTATTATATCATCTGAATTTAGTACTATTATGAATCAACAATTTTACCCACACAAATTTCGTATAAAAATTATAAAATTTTGAAAAAGACTTATTGATTATTGTTTATGTTCTTTTATTCCCTACAATCCGTCTTTGGCGGCCACCTGGTTAGGCAAGGACGTTTGATGACCATATTATATACCTATACTGGATGCATTTACTTTCAATTCTTATGCTTAATTTGAAGGCCATGATTTCCTCAAGAAAATCCTTTTAAATATCGAACGTAACGGACATCAAAGCCATCTTATTTTAATAGCTTTGTATCTGGTCTATTTAAGTGCATATGAATCATCCTAATGGAGTCCTATCCTATGATATCATAGTACTATTGAAAACTGTAGCTGTTTGTTTCATTTATTTGTTATCTTTTACACTTTTGCAAATTCACTTCTTATGCATCCTGTGAACCCCTTTGATAACAGAATTCTTCGCTCCCCCTCTCCCTCTAACAGAATTCTTCTTCCTTTAATTTTCAGTTATGGAAAAAATCTTTCGATTAAACATTTGAAGAAACAATGAAAAGGTTTTGAATTTCATTGTAATAATGAAAAATATTTCTGAAAATTTTTTAAAAAGCACCTTTAAATTGGTGTCGAAAATTAGAAGAAAGTACTCGACAATTAAAAAGGTATTTTTAAAAAGAAGTTATTTTTTAATTTAGAAATGGTGTAAAAATTATTCTTGTGCAGTAATATTCTCGGGAGTTATCGCGGAAAAGCACTTAATTCGCTTAATTTTTAGTTTACCAAAATTGCAAGAAAACTACCTTCTTCCAGTTACATTTTTATTATATTATCTGATATTCAGAATATCTAACAATAAATGAAAACATCCTAAAATATTTTATGATTATAGGGTAGGATCTTCAACAAGTTTAAGTCAATTACAGTACTGGTTATGACAATTTTTTAAAAAAGAATTATTATATGATAAAATTGATTTTTGGTTTACCAAACTTACTAAATTCCATTAAAAAATATATTAAAATAACAAGGTGAAAAATATTTAAAATCTATTTTTCCGATAAATAAAATGGGAAATATTTCTTTTTATAAAAGATATAGAAGCCAAAAGAAAAACATATACGATGAAAATAAAAATGAGAGGAAACTAAGTCAAAGTTCATATATCAATGGAAAGAAATCGCTAGGCCTTTATTTTTGATAAATCATTATTTTCTATATGTTAGTACTAAAAAAAGTCCCTTTTAACAAAAACTTTTTACTTATATTTTTCTGATCTTTAATACAATCTACAATGCCGTATCATACAAATTATGGATTCTTAAAGCTAATTTTCTTCCAGATTTATTACCAAGAAATAATAACTTGTATAGCATAAAAATTTAATTAACATTAATCAATTAACTGATAATTAAATTTTGAAAACATAAAATTAATCGAGAGCACAAATATTCAGAAAATTTCAAAACGCCATCACACTAAAAATGAGTGAAAAGTTGGTTATAAAATTTTCCTTTTTGGTAACATAAAATCAATTAAATAAAATTTTGCAATAAAAGGGAAACATTAAACAATTTTATAACTTAAATTCCTTCTGTCTAGTAATTGTTCTGATTTATTTTTATTTTTCAGGAACTATTGAAAATAAGGAAATCAATGAAAGAGAGAGAAGAAATTTCGTCTGTTGGCTTGGACTTACTCATCTGGTCCCGCCGGTAAGAACAATTCATTTTACAATATCATGCTCAATAAAGATACTTTTGAAACAACAAATTCTTTCTAATGAATAATTTTCAATATTTGTACTTTACTCATGGCCTAGAAATTCAGATGTGAGAAGAACACTCCTTAAATATAATGAATTTATTAAAATAATGATTTACATACGAAAGACATACGATGTAGAATTTTACGTATACACATATCGTCACTCATAATGTAAATTTTCATATATTAACATTTTATTTGGTTAAAATCTATTAGTTGTTACCTATTCACATCGCCAATGAACGCCAAGTTGCCAACGGCGAAAAGTAAGATGGTTGCTAAGATTAAAGATCTTACAAACAGATTTGAATGCATAATCTATGAAGGCATAATCATTAAAAATAAATTAAATTAATATTTCTTTATTCAAACTGAATTTTTCTTAATTTTAAGTTAATTCTTTTTTTTCTTAATTTTATCTTTAAGGAACTTCATTGTGTTATTTATTTTAGATGTTACCCTAGTATTTGATATAGGTAATTTGGAATCCACTGGCGATGTGCAGAGGTACCAAATAGTAGATTTCAAGTGAATTGAATGTATGATTCTTTGGATTGTAAGCGACGATTTGTGCCATAATTCTTAAGATCAAGTTGATTTTTTGTTTTGTTGTTTCTAGCAATAGTTTCAAAAGAAGATAACTTGCCTCTCTTCAACCATGAAATCGTTTATATAGTAATTATGAGATATTCCTCCATGGAGTGTGTCCAAAACAGAAATCGGCAACCCGCGAACCCCCATATGGCTTTTGTAATTAATAATACACATGTAACAGAACTTTTATAAGACTTTTGACAATATTTGAAGCGATGTATTTTTTCAAATTTACCCTCCTGAATATGAATTTTATTTAATATCAACTAAGAAATCATTTAAGCAATGTTAATGCAGAGTTTTTTTTTTTGTGTGTGTGTGTGTGTGGAAATGAATGTAATGTCACTGCTGTTTGACATACTTTATCCCCAAAAATTTGCCTATGAAAATGTTAACTACAGAATCTTTATCAGTTACTAGATTTAGTTCTTAACTTTCATAAAGTGTATATTTTAATTTTGTCATTTATACCAGTTGAATATAAAGCAAAATAGTTTAAATCCTCGCATAGCGTTCGACGAAAAAAAATTATTTACAAGGTTATTTAAAATCACATCTTTTTCTTTAACGATTGATTAATTAAAATTACGAATATTGTGACGGTAATTACAAAGAATTGAATTATAGCGTATTCTAACATAAAATAATCAAACAAAGCAAAAACAAACTAGTTATAGTGAAAATTTTTAACACATTTAAGAGCAGCCAAAATAAACTAAAAAATAAACATTAAAAATTTATTTTTAGGCAAAATATAGAGAATTTTATCATAATATAACGAAGCAAACCAAAGTAACTAGTTTCAAAGAAACAAGTAATATATATAAAAAAATTCAATTCCTACTTAGGTCAACAAAAAAATTTATTTTAGTTACTTTTTATTAAATAATTACAATTAATATAAATATGTATATACATATGATAGAATTACAATATTAAGTGACAAAATAGAGCTTGGCGACAAACTTGGCGACCATTTGGCGAAATGACGACGGAGTTGGCAACTTTAGTGACCAAATAGAAATTATTGGACAAATTTAATTAATTAATTAATATTTGAAAAAAATTGTATTAACATCAAGTGCCATCCACTACAAGTTTAAAAAAATGTATTTGAACTTGAGTGGATGAAAAAAAGTATTTTATTAACGATTGAAAATTTGAACAAGATATATATATAGAGAGAGAGTTGAACTAATAGTAGGAATTGAAAAAATAATCAATGGTTTTAAACAAAGCTAAAGTAAAATTATTTTAGTAAATTTATTTTTGTAAGAAAAGGGGAGGGGGGGGGGCAATTTTTTATAATGTCTTTTTCATTATTAAAATTGTTGATTAATGACTCCATAAATATTTTATTTTGATAAATGCATTTAAAAAATAAATATTTACATGGCTTAGCTTAATTAGTATCGAAAATGATAACAGATATCTGGATTTTCGAGTTGCGTCATTTTTACTTTCTCATATACGAAGTATAATGAGAAATATTGTAATCGTCAATTAAATTCGGGATTTTGATGCATCTTAATGTTTCAGATTTCTCTGAATCAGGAAACTGCTTTTTATGGATATGTGTCTGTCTGTGAACTCGATAACTTAGGCTAGTATTCACTAACTATAAGGAGAAAATTTGTTATAAAATCTTTAAGCAAAGCTAAATCTTCAACGATAGGGAAAAATTTATTATAAAATCTTTAAGTTAGACAATTTTGTAGATTTCTGTTCAATCTAGGACGAAATACATTCTAAGGAAATCTGTATCATCGATTGCCTTAGTATAAGTTAATACAATAACTGCAAAAAAATTCGGAAAAAACTAGATGAAATCGATAAAAATTTTTATACATATTTAGCATCTAATATGTAAATCTGAATCAAATTCGGGAGTAAATATGTCAAGGGGTAGGTAGCTTACAATCACCACATATATGTAAATGCTATAACTCAAAAATGCAATGACTTAAATATTTGAAGCATAGTATACCTAAGTATACCGTACCATATATATATCGTAAGTATACCTATGTGATTTTGTGACAACAACTGCAGCTCTGTAACTTTGAATTGCAAACCAAAAAATGCAATTGAAAACCAAATTGCGCATTCGTTGTTCTGGTGTCTGTATAATAAGAATATTCTAGCGATTAATCGTCAAAGATCACACTCTAATTGGCTATTTCTTAACTATTGTTCGTCAGTAGCATAAGAATAATAATATATAAGTACTGTGGTGGTATGTAGATTATTATGATCTGTGCAGGAAACAACAGGACGAATGTTGTTGGAAACATTTCTTTAATAATCACATTCACACACTTAAATCAAACACAAAGACAAGACATTCACGCGCGCGGCTTTTCAGTTCAGCGCCACATCTCATTCTCATTACAATCGCAATGCATTATGGGATGACATATGGGATGACCTAATCAGGCATCACCATCTAGTATCCAAAAGTGAAGATAAGAGTAATGCAACTGCTACATCCCCCCCCCCCCTCTGGCTCCGACGACGTCCCGGCAAGGAGACAGAATTTGAATCGTCTGGAAGTCTATTGGTTAAGAGTAATACAACTGCTACATCCTCCCCTACACCAACTAATACCGTCCCGGCGAGGTGGTGTGATTTTGGATATTTTCCCCTTAGATAGATAAGAGTAATGCAACTGCTACAGTACATTTATTAGAAAATAAACGAGAAAGTTTTGATGAAACCTGTCCAAGGGTTATATTTCCCTGAATGCTAATTCACATTTAAATTTGTCCCCATTCCATTTTACAGTGTCTTCATGAAATAAATAACTGATCAATAGTTTTCCATCTATAATATTAACTATGCGAATTTTTTTTAGGTATTCCAAATGGCTGTTAAGCACGTTCGCAAATACGATCCATTACCAATCGGCTCTCTTGTGCTTGGAGAATTGAAAAATGGCACATTTAGCGGATTAAGGACTTTGCGCAACGACTCCGATGTCAATGTCTACTGTGATGGTGGCAAGGTGATACTGAATACCACCCTCAACGTGAACAATGCTTCCATCGATTACAAATGGAAGCAAGGCTTGTTGATCCTCGATCTGTTTGGATCCGTCTGGACCAAAGTCCAAAACATCAGATTCCGTTTCGAAGTCACCTTGAACATGGATAAAGGAATCAAGTTGGGGCTCACCAATACTAAAGTAATGCAAGTGGAAGGCTTGAGGTTTGGTTTCAAGGGATTGGGCGTGCTTAATCCTGTGGTGGATCTTCTCGGAGATTTGGTGCTGGACCTATGGAAGAATCAAGTTGCGAACTATATGGAGAAACTTATGATAAAATCATTGGAAAGAGAGCTTCTCCACTTGAACATATTGTATTGATCAAAAGAAAGATATATACAAAATGTATTAAATTACTTTTAATATTGAGTTTTGTAAGTTGTTTTTTTTATCCAAATGATTGGAAGCATTATTACTGAATTAACAAGTCATAGCTGCTAGTTGTATTTATAGGTTTATAGTTCATTCAGACAGGCGATGTGAGCAATAAAATAAATTATTTCATATTAATTGTATCTGAATTGCCTGGGCCGATTATCTGTTTGGACAGTTCTTCAATCTTCTGATTTAAAACTCAGTTATGTGAATTATAGTGAGTTGATAAAACACCGCATCACCGTAAAACGTGCAGTTTGGGGTTATAGAAATAACCCCAAACCCCGTGAAATAAAATAATTGTCATTTTTCTCATCGATATTGCGAGAAATATTACATAGAATATAATTTTTCAGTTGTATAAATCTAAATTAAATTAGAATATAGCTATTACGTTTAGCAAGTCGAATTATATTCAAGATTATTTAGCAAAACGCAGTGATACTTCGGTATTGCCAATTTCAGCTGTTATTATCGGTAAGTACAAAAAAAAAAGTGTCTAATGCCCAGCATAGCAATCCAAAAGGATAAATACTGCTTTATACCAATAATCTGTTAATGCATTGGACTCGATATTTTGGCTCATGGTATGATAAAATGAATTCAAATTTTAAATATCCAATTAATTATTTACAGCCAACCATTCACTAAATTTAAACACAATAATGGTAAATATAACGAATGATGATAAATTCTATTTTTAGGATCTATTAAAATATATATTTATGATAAATAATGAAGGGTTCAAGAGTTTAGGTCTGATTTGACACAGTTTATTCGGAGTTTCATGACATAGGAACCTCCTTGGTGATTATATTGCACCAAATAAGTAATTATTAGTTTCTAAGATTACTTAAATTAAGATTTAAAAAAATCTCTTCTAAGAATAAAATGTCTTGAAGACTTTCGTTAAAAAAGCAAAATTCGTCAAAGAATCATTGGCAGAGCGATATTTCAATCTGGAATACCATGATAAAATTTCATAATATAGAAAATTAAGTGAAAATTATTATTTAAATAAAATATTTTAAAATATATCATGTTTTTAAAATGAAAACTGAAAAGTAAAAAGTTAAAATGAAAACTAAAAAGTATGAAATATTTTCTCCGAGTAAGTCTGTACTGAGCTTAGGCTTGGAACTAAGAGAAATTATTTTATACTTTTGAGTCCATTTAAAAATGTAGCACATTACATTTTATTATTTGAATAATTATTTTCTGCTTTATAGTCTTGTGTATGCAAAATTTTGCAATGGATTTTAATCTAACTTCTTCTTTAACTAAAGGCAAACAAACAGAAAGCCAGTTTATTAACACGTGTTAAAATCGTTCAGATTTTTAAGAGCTTAGATGATGAAATTGTTGTTGTTGTTTCTAATGGCCCTTGTCATAGACAAGTCCACTGACTTTAAGAAGTCATTAAGAAGTCATTTCCAGAAGTCATTTAAGCCAAGGGTGCGTCTCTTGTTTTTTCAGTAGCGTCATCTAGGGTCAAGAGTAGGATTTAGCTACACACAATTCACAACCCTTTTTACGGGACGGACTTCATTCATGCATTTCATTCACTCATCCGCAGGTCGTAATTTAGACCTGAATCAAAAAACGATCACTCCTGATCCAGTAGCCCTTTTGCTCTAAACAATGTAATATATTTTAAGAGTACAAGATGCCCTACTAAAATATTACGATATTTTCGCATATTTTAAATGGCATTCAGAAAATCTAACAATATTTGGGAGATATTATGCGATATATTATGCTTATAGATTATAACAACATACCATACCTTTCTACTACAAAAGATTTTGCACAATGACGTGAAAATATAAAGATTCTCATTATCAGGCCAATGTAGAATAAAATATTTTTCATAACAATCTTACAATACCATGATTTAATAACAAATTTATTTTCCCTACGATAGTACATAATGCTGTTCTGAACTATTGATTGATCGCCATCATGCTCACCTGTCAATATTTTATTTATAATATTAGAATAAAAGCACAAGTCAATATTCGTTTTTTGATCAAAAGAAGTTTGGAGCGTTTAATCTCTTCACGTCATGCCATGTACACTCAATTTCTAACACATTTCGAAACAAAACTTTAAGTGTTGTGCATGGTACATAAACAAGAGCATATTTAAAGTCTGAAGTTCTTTTTCGAAGACGTTTTTGTATTTCTTTATTAAATAGATATAATGAAGAATGAGATTAGTATGAAAATGGTACAGAATATTGTTAAACAAACAAAATCTAAAGCTGAAGTCAATTTTTTCAGTGAACAACAATCTGAAGTTGAAATGGCGGAACCATATATTATTTTCAAAATTGCTTATGCTTTCGGAATACCAAAAGCACAAAACAACAAGCAAAGGAAATTATGGAAAGCATTAGGTTTCACACTCATAACTTTTAGTTACATTTTCTTTTTATACAGCATACTTTTTAACGTGCGTTTGTTGTCTATTAGGTGCAATGATTTTCGGTGCACAAAATTTGCACTATCTTATATTACCCGCAGTCTGGCAATTGCTGTAACACTTCACGTTACATATTCAAGACGATTTCTAATTGGACATTTATTGAAGGAAATCAGAAATGGGGAGCGAAAGAATGAATTTAAATCAACCAATAATCGACGTAGTATCAATTTCATCCTAAAATCTTTATTACTTTTTTTCTTAGTTGCTCTTATTGCAATTATTACTGTTTTGTGCACGGATGTTGCATTTGTAGATACTTCTTTTAAAGATTTCATGCTTCGATATGATATTCATGCGAAATTATCGATTAAAATAATTTATAATGCTATTTGTATTTCCATTAAAGAAATAGTGAAGGATGTCACACCTTTATTTCTATCATTATTTTACATTCAAGTGTGTTTAATTTTGATTAATTTGATAAATTATACTAGAGAAGAGTTGAATTCTTTGATTGATAATACCAACAACAGGTTACAGATTGTAAAAAATTTCATTGGCCAGTACAGTATTCTACACAGATTGACTTTGCTAACAGAATCAGTATTATCTGTCCAAATATTTTGGCTCATGACCACTCAATTCATAATTCTTTACACATCGCTGTCGCAAATACTGGGATATTTTGGCACCGAAAGTTTATTGTTTTACTATGTTTCTTTGATTTTCAGTTTAATACACAGCATATCGTTCTTTGCTATCATTTTCTTTGCTTCTCAAGTACAGAAAGCAGACGATGAATTAAGAGATGACGTGAATGAAATTGTTTTTTACCTCGATCAAAGCAACGAACTTAAAAAGAGCAGTAAAACACTCGAAAAATTCATGAAATCTAAGAAGCAGTTGGTTCTGTCAGCCTGGTATGTTTTTAAATTCAAAACGAGTCTTATTTTTACTTCTGCTGGTGTTCTGACAACTTACAGTTTACTTATGTTGCAATTGGATGAATCTCACGAAGTTGTCAATCCCTGACTAGATAGCGAGGTCAATTCATTAAGGGCTCGAATTGGATTAAAAAGAGTCAACTTTTCATAATTTACCATACATTATTCTTTCACTTATCAGTATACTCCCCATTTGTCGCAATACAGTTATTTCATCTGTATATCCATTACTCACTGTGTTCTTCGAAGCCCTCAGAACCTAGATTCTTCAGCTGCCTCGCCCTTCGCATTTTAGATAAGTATCACGAAGCTGTCAATTCCTGATTAGATAGCGAAGCATGTTCATTAAATATTCCATTTGTCTCAGTTCATCCCTTGCTTTCCAATTGCTTTATGAGAAACGTTAGAATAAAGTATTTTAACAAATTCAGTTCTGCAGTAATAACTTCACTGTGTACACATAGCACAGAAGGCCTCATATTTTCCATGTTTTGTATAGTACATAAGGCCTATGACAGTGCTGTCCATCAGCAGAATCAAAATTTAGCTCCTGAACAATAATCCTAACAATGAATCAAAGATCGGAAAAAGCAAGAGATCTCTCATTCCTTAGATTTTCATCCATAAATGAAATTTGTGTCCTTGCTATTCATTTATAAATAATTTTACTAACGAATTGCATGGACTGAATTTTGTTTGACCACCAAGAAGCACAGGAGATCGATACATTCATGATATTTTTATCACGCTTTATTCAGCTTTGGTTATAGAAGAGTGGAACATTTTTTTTTAAATTTAAACATTTGTTTATCAAGAATATTTTTCTAAATATGACTGGTATGACTGTATTATTGCACCTGTACGATCTTTCATTAGTGAAAGGAAGCCTAAATGAGGATGGAGGTTTCTTGAATTAAATTGATTTAGTTTAAAGTAAAAAAAAAAAATTAAATTTATCAAAAAGTATGCTTACATAAATCCAAAATTCAATCGCAATAATGCAATTGTAGTTATATGATAGCCCGAATCTTAAAAATCATAGATTTTATTAGCCCTTTCCACATTTAATTGCTCGGCGACTTTAGAACCTGAATTCTAGATCAGTATAATAGTTTATTGAGGTGAATAGTGACAATTTCGATTTCACTGAAGAACCAAGATTTGAAAACTTGCATTTTCCAAACAATTATTAGGCACCTAATATGATCACGAAGATAAAATCTCCGAATTAGTATAAAATTGTGGAGATTGCACTTTTTTTTAGAAACATATTTATTGAATCAGAGATCATAAAACATAATTTTTAAAAATTATCAAATATTTTTGTCTAGTTAGAAGTATATACTTACCTTTAACAAGAAATTATTAATTAAATCCTGATTATAGTTCATATGCCATATAATAATATTATCTATATAAAGTTCATTGTGTGTGTGTTGGTGCTCTACAGAAAGGACCATTTGACCTACAGCTACCAAATTTGGTACGTGTATACCTTGAAGATCGGGAATGTGCACCTAGGGTCCCTTTTTGTGAAATTTTAATTAGAATTTTAATTATTAATTAAAAACTAACTTTCCCGCCAAAAAAATCATTTCTTTCCCCACACCGCCAAATGAGTAAGGCTTCAGGATTTTTTCCCCAACAGTAATGAGGCTTAGTCTTAACATTTTTCGGCCGATTATTTCAAACGATTCTGTTTATTTTCTTAATATTTGATACATTTAAAATTAAAAGTTGTTAATTAATCGATCTCTCAGATTCATTCTGAAGTACTTTTGAATTAAAACAAAACAGAATAAAGGAAATTAAAAATTTCTAATCTGCATAGCGTTACCCCAACTGGCGTAGAAAAATTCACGCATTTGCGTTACCATAACTGGCGTTGAAAATTCACGCATGCGCATTGTGTTCTGATTGTTTACATCTATTTTGAACGGAAGCAGACCACAGAGAGGAGATCTCTTTCTCTGTGAAGCGGACTTGATTTAAATTATTTTTTGGTTAGTTGTATGCTTTTGTAATTAAATTGTATTTATGTTAGTTTAAGTTCATCGTTTTTTAAGTAATTTTTTTTACCTGTTTTCGACCGATTATTTTAAACGATTTTGTTTATTTTCTTAGTGTTTGATGCATTTAAAATTAAACATTGTTAATTAATAGACCTGCTCATGATGAATCTGAAAAAATTTTGGTGACAAATTCTTGAGATATTACATAAATTAAGAACGATATTCTTTAGTGCCCATAAGGTTTAAACGCTCAATGACTCTGTTTTCAGTCATCATATTTAAAAAAAATGCTTTGTGTCAATAAAAAATATTATTATATTAATTTCAGATTAATCATTTCCACTTTAGTTTAAAGCATAAATTCTACGGGAGCTAACAGAAAATTAGAGAGATGCAGATTACGTTATGACTGAAGGCCTTTATAATATTATGAGTGAATTGAAATGTGAAGTTTTAAAATATTTTAATGAAGAAGCTATTAAAGTAGGAATTACATAAAATATTTAATTATTAAAATTTTAACGAGCATTAAGATTGGCGAACCGGCTGGTCGCCAAAGGCAGCTAGTATATAATATTATGCAACATTGTGAATGCTATTCATTTTCTAATAGCGTAAGATTCTATACAGCATTGTAAGGATTTCAGAATATTAAACAACTTTTCGAAGATATCGTACAATATATTGTGCTAATAGTAAGCACAATATTATGCAATACTATTTTACTGTAAGAGATATTACTTCATGAAATAGAGATACAAATGTTTTCATCATCAGCCCATCAGAAATAACAGATTAAAATTTTTTTTAAATATAATTAAAAGCATCAAGACTTAAAAATCTATTGATAATTTCTGTTTCATCTTCTACTGCACAATAATACTTATTTGAACAATAAATTGATAAACATAATGTTCAATTGTTGCTATTTTATTAGTAATCTCATAATTGAATCAGAAATCAATATTTCTGTATCCATAAAAGCCTTTCAGCACTTCACGGCGCGTGTACTGCGTAATTGATTTCCCATACACATCAAACAACAGTCGTAATAGTAATTTCCTTCAGAAAGACAGCGAAATTTTTTTAATCATATAGCATATATACAGGATTAGCTTGCAAATCTCTAAACGTTTTGTATTTCTCTTCTAAATAGAACAAAAAGAAAAAGCCCTTTATGGAAAAGGCGCGAAAGATCGTTAAGCAAAAAATTTATTTAACTGAAATTAAACGGATATTAAAAATTAAATATAGTGTTTCGTATTGTAAAAAAATATTCCATTCTTTTTGTCTTTTAAGTGAATTAATTTTTACTTCTTCTGTTTTTACATCTGAGTTCTAAGAAAATAAAATATTTGTATTAACAGAATACATTTACATTTTTTAATTACTTATCATTTGCATTCTGAAAGAGTGATAGGGATGTTTTTGGAATGAAAATATTGCCTTTTTTATAATACTATCAAATAGCTATTATTTTTTTCTCTATATCTGTTTGATGAATTTAAAGTATTTAAACATTTAAAGGTGTTCGTCAATTTTGTTTTGGCTCCTAATATTATTTACGGCTACCTTTGAAAAAAACATGGTTTTATCACATGAAATCGATAAAATGGTGGAATTAAACTGAATTAAAATTGATATTAGAAATTAAAGCTGATGTTTGGAAATAAAATTATTTAATTCTTTTTGTAATTTAAGTGATTCATTTTTTTTTCTGTTTTTGCATTGCAATTCTAAGAAAGGAAATTATTTATATTTATTAGAATACATTTTCACTCTTTAATCACTTATCGTTTGCATTCTGAAAGGACTGTAATTCAATGATGAATTCTTTTTTGTAAATTGATGTTTTGGGAATGAAAATGCTTTTTTATAATACGATTAAATAGCTACTGTTTTTATAAATTATGTATTCATTTCATCTATAGATCTGTTGAAAGTATTTAAACACTTATAGTTGTCCATCAATTTTTGTCATGGTTCCAAATTTAATTACTCCCTGATACAAATATGGTGGAATCATGTGTCATTTTCAAAATTCTCTATGCTTTGGGAATTGCCGGAACACAAAACCGCAAACAAAGAAGGTTTGGTGCATTGTTTATAACTAAAAGTTACATTTTCCTTATATATAAATTACTTTATGACGTGCACTTGCTGATAATGATATGCAATAATTTTCAATTGCATTGTCCTATATCCTTCGTAGTCTGGCAATGGCTGCAGCATTATATTGCACATATTCAAGATGATTTCCAATTGGGCATCTACTGAAGGATATTAAAAGTATAGAAAAATATAAATCCGCAAAATATAACCATTCTATTAACTCTGCTGTAAAATTATTAATATTATTTTACATAGTAGCGTTTGGTCTTATCATTACAGTTTTGTGCACGAATATTACATTTATTCAGACTTCTTTTAAAGATTTCTTACTTCAGTATGATATATATGTAAACTTGTCAGTTAAAATTATATATCTTTCCATTTATGTTTTCTTCAAAGAAATAACGAAAGATGTTTTGCCTTCACTTCTAACATTGCTTTACATCCAAATATGCTTGATTTTGACTGATTCAATAAATCGAATGAAGGAACAATAGAATTTCTTAACTGATACTAACAACAGACTGCAGGTATTAAAATACTTCATTGTTCAATACAATATTGTACATAGAATAACTCTGCTAACACAATCGGTTCTATCTGTCCAAATATTTTGGATCATGGCATCTCAATTTATAACTCTTTACATATTGTTCTCCCAAATTCTGGGATATTTTGGCAACATAAATTTTTTGTTTTACTATTTATCATCGGTTTTCAATTTGGTATATAGCATATTATTCTTTGCTGTCATTTTCTTTGGCTTTCAAGTGCAGCAAGTAGATAGTAAATTGAGAGATGCTGTGAATTGAATGGTGTTCTGCCTTGGACAAAGATACGAAACTAAAAAGAAAAGTAAAACACTCGAAAAATTCATGAAGTCTAAGAAACAGTTGGTTCTCTCAGCTTGGGATGTTTTCAAATTCAAAATCGGTCTCTTTTTTACTTCGGCCGGGTTTTGATAACGTAAGTTTACTCATGTTGCAATTAAATATGTCTCAGGTAACTATTAATCACGGATTAGACTATGAAATTTGTTCATTAAATATTCGTTCAGAATCATAAATATTACTATTTACAAAATTTACTGTCTCTCAATCCTTCACCTTTCAAAATATTCTCATTTGAAGAAATGCGCTCGTACTTTATATGATTCCATCGGAGAAACACCTGAACAAATCGTCAGAATTTAGGTTCTCTAACTGATTTGCCATTTCACACGTTATCGTTTCCTCTTTACCACAGTTTCATCTCTACATTATCATTTTCCATTAATTCGTGTTCATTTCTGATGCCATTGAACAAAACACCTTTGGAAATTGTCAGAAGTTAGGTTCACATCTTTTCTACATTATCCCAATATCATCTCCTATATAACCCATTTGCATTTATTCTTTTGCCATATCCGATTTTACTGTATAAGATACCTCTGGAACTCGTCAAGAATGAGGTTCACCAGCTGACTAATAGTTTCACATTTTATCTTCTCCGTATTATCTATGTTGCACCTAAAGGCTATTTTCAATTTCAGGAAACAAAAATATCAAAGGGTGCAGCGTCTGGGAGTAGTGAGGATGATCAAGAGTATTGATCAAATCAAAGCCATGTGCTTGTGAATAATTGTAGTTGAATATGTAACGATGTTTGCAGACAATATTCTCATCGCAAATACTGACAGAACTTTGAGAATAAACTGATCGGTGAGAAGATTAACGAAATCCTTGTCGGAAATAATCAACATTCAAATGTGAACAAAATTCTTTCATATTCGTTCAAATTTTAAATATCCTTTGAACCAATGAAGAATGTATGGTATATGATTGTAGTTGCACTTAATATTTATATGCATATTCATTAAACCAATTCTTGAAAGAATTTAAGAGGCAGAATTTTAGTCTTATTTTACTTAGCTTCTAGTCAATTCAAATGATTTTCTCAAATTCTTTAAATAAATATATAATCATTTGGGATAGATGAACAAACTAACTGAAAGTACTTAGATATTTTCTTCATCTCATGAGCAGTTTTATATAATTAATAATATTGTGAAGCTAATTTTTCTAACATGTCATGAATTGAGCTCATTGTGTAGATACAATGGACTACCTTTTAGAAGTAGAAAGAAATGTTCTGACACACACACACATATACAGAATATTCATTGAAAAAACTTTCGCCTATATATTTATTTTATATATTTGAAAATTTAAAGTATGAGTTACTCTGTGAATAAATGAAATTATTTTACTTCTCTGTGGGCGTAACATAGTTGTCAATGTTGCGTAATGAACACTCTGTGTATACATAAAACATTGCTGGCTTCTACATCAAGAAGGAAAAACTGAAACAATTTTATTTTCACAATTTTGGACCTTTTTTTTTCATCCCATTTTATTGATATTTTACCGAGAAGTATTAAATTGAAAAATTACGTACCAAAAACTTTTGATTAGAAGGAAGTCCATCTTGATCACAAAGGTTAAATGCAAAAGGAATGTTTTTTCGGTACCCACGCGTTTACTCATTGAATGCACGAAGAGACCTTGCGATGACCTTGATCACGTTCATGATTTAAATCAGAACACTGCGGCTGGAAATAAAAAAGAATTTTTATACAAACATTGAAATAAAAAATGAAGTAGAAGTTCGCTCCATTTATAATACGAAACATTCCAATTTTAAACATAGGAGAGGACCATTCTGTAAGCAATATTTTTAACTTAAAACCTTTTTGTATAAAATGTTAAAGCATACAAAGTCTTTTTTCAAGACGTTATTTTTGAAGTGAAAGAGAATTAAAGAAAAAAAAATTGCGATAGAGTTTCAAATTCTTAAATTTGATCAACATAGGAGTATACGTATAAATTCCTTTCTTTCAAAATCGTCTGCTATAAATTTTTTAAAGAATTTATAATACTTGAAGGACAGATTTCACATAATTGAAATTGGTATTCGTGGAAAAGGTAAAATTTTAAATTTAAGATTGGGAAAAAAAAAATTCGGAATGATTTCCTTCGAAATTTCTATAGAAAAAAAAAAAAGCAAAATATTAATTAATATCTCATAGCCTGTTTCATCTGTTTCATTTTTTCTCTTCGGTTTGAGCGATTGGCCTTTTGCTTGCTTTTGAACATCGCTATATTCCTAGTTTTAAACCAAGAAAAAGCTGGGAAAAAGATATGTCGTAAAATAAAACAGAAATTTTGAAAAATGGTGGTAGGATAGCTGAAACTCGATTTTAATGTGTTTAATTTTATTTAATGATAATAAAAAGAAATATTTGCAGAAATGAAATTAGCATCATTGAAATGCTAAAATTTTTAATTTTATGATCGCATAAAAATATATCTCCAGGGATGATTTCACCAGACGTTATTATGGGTTAAAAAAGTGAAATTTTAATTTATTTATAAATAATTGAATAGTTAATTAATTTTTAAATTTTGAAAAATGGATAGTATTCTTTCTTTTGCCTTAAATAATATGTGTGCAAAATTTGGTTGAATTCGAAATGGTTTTGTAGGAGGAGATGTGGATCATACACAGACACAATGACTTTTATTTATAGTAAAACAAAACTATCTAATGTGCTAATTTTCAAATTTATTTAAACAAGATTTCAAACTGATATAATAAAATTAATGAATAAAATTAATAAGTATAGCGTTTTAAATATAGGATTTATACTGTTGTCATTTAACTGCTTAAATGTAAACTTAAAAACCCAAAAAAGTTTTGTTTTTTTAGTACAATGTTTTATTGGATTCGTTATTTAAGCTATGAAAATGAATGAAGTTTAATATGAATCGCAAATTTAATAACATTTGCTTATATTTTTGCAATTTTATCAGTGTTAGCTACAAATTTTCAGTGTTAGTGTGACTATTATAACTATCATTTGTTTTCTTTATACCTTTAAAGACGTTTGAGAGAAAAACATATCGGTTATCTCATTCATTTCCATAATCTGATATTTTTCTTTAAGTTTCATCAAAAGTGATTAGAACAAAATTTGCATAATGAAACAATTAATCTTCTTTTTGATCAATTGGGTTCAACATTTTACACTAATCAAAATGAGGATGTAATGATCTCTCGCTAGAATTTATACATCTAGTTTGCGTTTTTGATTATTAATTTCACAAATGCACGGTAAGACATACGGATTGGTAAAAAAAATCAATTAAGTGATAGATATAACAAGAAATTACACGATTCAAAATTTGACATACCTATTATCGATTCTGATAATAGCATCTGATGTCCAATTTCATCTGTATTTCTGTTTAATGCATTGTTTATTTAATGCAATCATATAAGCATGGAAGAAAAGACAGATATTGATAGATAGCTTATGACAAAATTTGATAGAGGCCTAAATTTTGATTTAAGTTCCACGTACCATGTTTGAAACTTATACTATGTTGCGTTTTTAAATTATAACATTCACATACTTGTAGATATAATTTTAAAGATATTCAAATTGACTAAATGAATCCTTTTTTTAATTATTAGATGGAACTTATATGATAAAACATACTTGTTTTAACTAATATCGATTAATTTGACTATGGATTTAAAGAAAAGTTAATAAAATTAAAAAAATAGACAATTTAAAATATTTAATCAAATTACTGTTTTTCTCCTTTCTAAATAAAATTTTTAAAATTAGTAACACTTCATTTATCTGAATCTACAGTGCCATTATTGGTGAGTTTTTGGTGATTAATCCCTGTAAACGTAAACGAGAAAATAAAAAAATGAATCATTTCTGTAATTACCTTAATTCTTTCATTTCACTATAAACATTATATTTTGTATAATTCCTTTCAGGCTGAAGGATGACGGAATTTTCTCGATTTGGAATTTCATTCTTTTTGCTTTTGATTATCTCTCATTTTTTTACGGATGGTGAGTAATAAAAGAATACTTCTATTAAAATATAAGTGAAATGAAATGATGTTTAATTTCGAATTGGCAATTCAAACAAAAGAAATATCCTGTGTTTAAAAATTAATATTTAATCCGTTCATTAGAATCTTTTATAATTGCGGAATGAAACAGACAACATATTATGTAGGAAATATTTACAGAAAAATTATTAATAAAAAAAATTAACAAATATATGCTACAACTTGCTCATCACAGTTTTGTCAATTAAAGTGTTATATAGAAGTATATAATTTTTTTCTTCATAACAAACATTTGTTTAATTAACATTCCCTTTTGAACTTAGACAAAGATATGTTGATATGAGCATCAGAATTTCGAATCATAGTTCAGTTGAAAAGGATGACACCATGACTGGCCACGTACCCTCCATTGCCAGAAAACTTTGCTTTTAGCAGATTTAGTATAGCATGTAAAAAGTCGGTGTACATTGTAAATCTTTAATGAAATAAAATCTGAATTAACGGTCGTCAGATACTGAAACCGAAAATCTACGATTATGACACAGTTGTCTTATTAAAACAATGGTTTCATAGTGTAATCCAATAGCATCGAAATTTTATTGCACTATGGCTAAAAATTTTGAAGTAAAATAACATCTGTCTTCTGTTTAGATTGGGAATCCGAAATTTATCGTCTGCAATTTGAATAAACATATCTTTATTCTACCTGGCATTATTTTCACCTCATTTCGCGGTATTTGCTCTATGTATGATGCTGTCAGTCTTAACTATTAAAATCAGAAGACTACAAATGCCAACTTAATACTATTTTTGGATTATAGCAGTATACCTATAATTGCAACTCATATGGTTTGTCTCATCTAATGTTGCTGTACTCTCTCTTGATAAGCTTCATAAATGGGAAAATAAAAAAAAATAATTAAAATGATGATAACTATATTAAGAAATAAGGTTTTTTTTTTAAAATCATTAACGTTTTATAATTAACTCTTTATTTTCTCTCTCTCATTCTTAGGAACAGATGAAAATGAAATAGAAACTGTTAAAAGCGAAAACAACGCCATCTGTCGACTTAGACTGACAGGCTTAGTTGCAAAAGTATGAACAATCGGTTCATTATTTCTTATCCATTCTTTTAAAACATAATGTGTGCCTATGAAATATGTAATTTATAAATCACCTTTGGGATCAACTTGCTTGCTCAGAATATTGTCTTTCCTGGCTGTTAAATATGGAATATATTTATTTAAAATTTCACTTTGCTTATTTCAAAGTTAATATAAGATTGAGATATATAAATTTAATGAAATCTAGCAATAATTGCACGTTAAAATTAAAAAACGTCTATGTTATGCTTAAAATGTACAAAAAATTTGCTTATTTTTTGAGCCCACAAATATATAAGGAACTGAACATTCTCTCTCTCTCTCTCTCTGTCTCTTTTTTTTCATTATTGTATCAAGACTCAACAAAAATTATTCATGATTTAATTCGATTAATTTTCTTTTTTTCAGAGGTTCTACGCATCATTAGACGAAATACATCAGTACGATCCAATACCAGTCGATTCTCTGCTATGTGGGAATTTGCATAATGGCGTATTCCACGGTTTATCTACTTTGAAGAACGGTTCTGACATCAACGTCTACTGCGATGGCGAGAAAGTGATACTCACATGTCTCCTAACCATGGACGATGTTTCCATTAAATATGAATGGGAACGGAAACTTTTCTTCACCTTTTCGGGTTCCGTCTGGACTAAATACAAAGCCATCCAGTTTCAACTGGAGGTAACTTTGAATACTATCAATGGTGTCAAAATGGATGCCTTGAATATTCAGCAGACCAAATTGGAAGGTTCTAAATTTGGATTTAGTGGAATGGGGCCGTTGAATCCTTTTATTAAGATATTAGGCAACATGGTGTTACGTCTGTGGAAACATAGAATCACAAATAAGGTGGAGGAATTGCTACAATCTTCTTTGGAATCGGAAATGAAGAAATTAGAGGCAACATGGTGATCAAAGGAAAAATTATCATTGTAATTATGATGTATCAAAACTCATCAACTTCGCTATAGCGAAGATGTCCAAAATGGGCAAAGATATCAATTATAAGAATCATTATGGATGCAGCAATTTGAATTCAAACATTACCAAATCCCAAAAAAGGCAAAAGAGATCTATTAGGAACTAAAGAAACTTCTTCTGAAGCGGTTCAGCGTTAACTTATACAGATTTTACAGTTCTCTTCAGTTTCGAACAAACCAAGTTTCTGTTTCAGATACCATATGTTACTACTCATGGAAGGTTGGTTTGGAGCAACCCGTGAACATGGTGCTACTATTCTAAAAGATTCATTAAAAATTCCTAATATTCCAAAATTTATCATAGTATATAACTCATCAGTTTTACTTTGGCGGAGATGTTCTGAACAGGCCGAGACATAAACTATAAGAATCATTGTAAACGATGTATTGTATATTTAGACATTGCCAACTCCCAAAAAGACAAAAGATATCTTCTTCTTTTGAACAGCCGACCACCTCGCCACCACTGAACGAAGCAGAGCGACATGATTTGTTATAAGCGACTGTTATCTTTAGCATAGTCCATCCATAACACTGATCGATACATCAAACTGATATCTTCTTCGAGACAGTTGGCCTCCAAACAGAAAATGGTCAATCACTGACCTTCCTCCTCATCTTCGCGTTCACCTATTTTCCTCTTAAACAAGAAGTAGGTCATCACTTAAAGAAAATCTCCTCGAAATTTATAGACAAAAGAGATCCATTGGGACCTCAAGAAAACTCTTCTGAAGTGGTTCGATATTAACTTATACAGATATTGCAGTTCTTTTCAATTTCGAACAAACAAGTTCCTGTATCAGATATCACATGTTATTCATGGAAGGATGGATTGGAGCAACACTTGAATAAGGCGTTAGTATTCCAAAAGATCCTGTTGAATGCATAAAATGTTGCTAAGGAAAGGCAGCTGGCTGAGAGAAAAAAATATTTAATATATTCCTTAGAATATGCTTATATTAAAGCATATTATAAGGGATGTAAGAAGAATATTAATGAAATGTTCAAATAAGGAATCTTCTGGATTGGCATCCTACTCCAAATCCGATTCCTAGTATTGTCTGACCTTTTATTCACATTTGAACTCAAATATTATTGTGGAAATATTTCAAAAACTTTTCATTTCAAAGTTTTAATCCTTCATTTGCCGATATGAAACCAAAATGGAACCTGCTTATAGTTTTATGAAGAAGGATGTTTCACGATTGGAATGAAACAATATTTAATTTGATTAATTTACAAAATGCATTAGGTGTAGTTGATAGCGTCTTATGAAAGTACTGAAAATAAATTTAATTATTTTAAGTGCCCTTTGTGTTCTTTCTTTAATTTTGAATCCGATAACTTTTTACCATTCTCCGAAATTTCAATACAAAAATAAAACTAATAAAAAATATCAATAAATGTCAGTTTCAATTAATCGGTAAATATTAAGATGGGCTTACACTCAACCTATTATAGGATTCCAGTAAGTCAAGCATGCGCAGAAAAAAGATTGTGCATGCGCTGAGAGAGAGGACAATAGTAAGTTCTTGTCTCGAGGGACAAGTACTTGCTACTGTGCAATTTCTGAAGATGCGTCGTCTTACTGGATGGTTTGCAGCTGGCTAAATGTAAACCCACCTCTAGTACCAATAATAATAAAATGAAATTAAAAGAAATCTCATGTTGTCGAATCTCATGGCGCTATAAATTACGGTAAACGCATATTTTCGATGAGAAGCTGATTATAGAATTTTACAGATGTATATGATAAATTCTTCTTTTGTAATGTAAATTTTTTATTAAATCCTAGCTATTAAAACTGAATTTAAACTAATACCAGAAATTCAGTAAGTCACGCATGTAATAATAAGTAATAATAAGCTTCAATCTTCCAAAAGCAAACCTTTCATCTTATAGTAGTTTATGATGATTATCATCCAAATTTTAGATTCAACCAATAAAAAAAAAGGCTAAAACCAAATATTCCTTTTTATATATTTAATTTCCCATTTTCCATATAGTAAATCTAATAGTAGAATTTTTACTCAATTCCTGTAGTGATATTATTTAGAAATTTTATACACTTTCATTTTCTTGATTACAAAGCAAAGTTTTAATCCTTTTAAAACTTAATTATTAATTTATCGATTAATCTTAAATAAATTTTTATTCCATATAAGTGATGCCATCTGATAATCAATTTGAGAAAAAAATTCACTTCAAAATTCCATAGTACATATGATAATCCGTTATAAATTGAAGATTAAAAAATAGAAGATAATTAAAATGATAATAATTTCTACTTCTATATAATTTCCTTTGATAGAAAGTACTTTTAAAAGTAATTTATGCAAAATTTACTATCAATAAATATTGGATTTGTATTTTTCCGTCAATTATCCATTTGGCACGGCTAAGCGGTTAAAGAATTGAATTTTTTTTATTTGTTTTCTATGTTGGACATTATATTGATAAATAATAAAAAGAGAAATAATGAACCAGCCACAATTAGTGAAATAAAAATATTTCGGATTGCAGTGGGCTATTTGTATTTTTATTTTAATATGTTAAAGATAATATGACGTATTTACATTATATATGAAGCTATTGAGATGACACACACATATATATATATATATATATATATATATATATATATATATATTATAGGCAATTAATCTTATTAATTAATAAGATAAAGACGCTATATGTATCTTAATTTTAATATGTGACTTAAAATTAATTCGTTTGTTAAATATGCTACAACAGACATTTATCAAAACAAATTTTTATATAACTAATTCTTCCAAAAGGTTTTGATTTTGTGTTAAAATATTTTTCGTTAACTTTTATCGTTGCAATGTACAGGGAGAAGGGGTTAATTCCTTGCCTTGGTCATTTCCGCGAATAACTGTTTTCGAAAATAAAAAGCGTGGGAAATGGTCTTGGATAGTCTACCTACACAGTAGAAGTGATATGTGTTAGAGTAAACTTCCTCATCTTTTAGTATTGTGTTTTTATTATAGTATTCTTGAATATGAGAGAGATGTTGTGTTTAAAAATTCTGTCCTTCAGTTTTTTTTAGATAACACTCTTTTTTTAAGCAACAAAAACTTCCATCTGCGAATATTGTCAAACCCAGCCTTTTTCAATACAGTAGATTATTTTCTGAGCTAGTTTAATTCTAATACCTGTTGAGTTAATAAATTCTTTGTGGGATAATTCCATGCAAAATGACAAATGGCGCGCGGTATTATTCCATGAGTTAGTTTTCCTTGTACTTATCACACTTAATATGTGTGTTACTACCCTGTAACAACGCGATGTAAACCTGTACCAAAAATTACATGTTTTGTTTATTTTATATATGCCTCGAAATTATATTACTAATATGGGCTCAACTAAAAGTAGCTATTGAAGATATTTACAGGGAGGCCAAAACATCAGGAAAAGAGGAAAGCTTGGAATCTCGGAATCCTTTTTATACGAGACAAATTTCGGCAATTTAATCTTTTGGAAAATCATTTTAGAAAGAAACTATTTTTCTGAGCTTCGTAAGACAAAAACTCGCTTTGATGCTCTCCAAGCTATTTTGTTGGTATTTAAAATTTGGTGTGCAATTTTTTTAACCTCATATAATAAAAACAGAATTCAATAAAACTGTTACAAATTAATCGAAAAGAAAAAGAATCTACAATATCGATGAAACTAAATAAAACGATGCAAAAGTCTATGAAAGTATTGGGACAAACAGAGAAGAAACAATTTTGCACCTAAGTATCCTAAGAAAATGCAAATAATGCTACAGTGGTTTGTGATTTCATTATTGCAGTAATATAAAATTTTAAAATTGCATAGATGATAATGAGTTTAGTTATTCAATTTCCACAAGTCGAACTCATATTGTTGCGAATATGAAAGCTTTGTTATCGTAAAAGTTCAATTATTTTAATAATTGGTTTTTTATGTTAATATAATTTGCGAATTTTCAATCAAAGGAAATAATATTTATATTTATAGAATACATAAGAAACAGATTTTTTAATTCACAAAATTTCAACTCAAAGTCATAAGCGCGGAACTCCCTGCCTTATAGGGTAGTTTAGTTAAGTTATATTAACGTCCCGTTGTGAAGCAACATTAGGGCTATTTTGGGACGGACCTTGTAATTTTGAACCGTGGTCAGATGACGAGGATGACACCTGAGCTGGCACCCCCCTCTCCACGTCACACCACACCTGCGGGAGGACATTTGGCATGACGGATTTAACGTGCAACTGACCCCCTTACACGACGGTTCTTCGGTGGAATCGGGTCTCGAGCTTGAAACCCTACGACTCACAAGCCGAGACCATACCACCAGGCCACCGCGGCCCGCCTTATAGGGTAATACTGTGTTCAAGCACTTTTAAAAAAATTGATTTTTTTTTTAAGTAAACTGGTTGGACAAAAAATAATTACTCTCACTTTGCACTAATGGTTGCATCTAATGAATTTTGAAAATTGGTCAGCAAAAAATGATTACTAGATTTACAATTACCAAATTCTCTTAGGTGCAGAATTCCTCTATTTTTCCCTATTTCTTTTCAATTTTATCATATTTTGAATTCTAAACCCTTCTCATACTTTGAAAAATAAACAATAATCGATCTGAATACAAAGTTGAAACTAGATAGTCTTTCTATAAGGAATACCTAAAAATGCGTCCAAAACGTGACAAATGAGAATTTGTACTTTGTTTACGAAGCGTTTCATTGTTTAACAGATGAAAAATAATCGTTTAGTAAATAAAATTACTATTTGGTACCATTTGCGACGACAAAATCCTGTTTATTTAAAAATACTCAAAACAAGTTTTTCAAAGTCATCAAAGCTCGATATTCCATAAATAATATAATAATTTAATAATTCGAAGATAATGAGAACACATTTTTTGTAATTATTTGTATTGCTACTCGAGTTATGAAAAAATGGGTCTAAAATTGAGAAGAGAGAGATAATATGATAATTTTTAAAATGGAGTAGATTTTTTTAATGTTTAACAATTTTAATAAATATCATACAATAAGTAAAGAAATGATAAGCAATTTTAATAAATAAAATAACAGAAATATAATTAAAATCTTTTAAGAATAATAATTTTAATAAATGAGTAATTTTAATAACATTTATTTTAAAGTTTAGCATACAGCAATCGTACAAAATTTTTTTTTTAAATAAACAATATTATTTACATACGACGCATAATTTTTCTTATCAGAGAATTTTCTTATTACCTGCAAAGTCCTCTGGGGTATTAAAACTCTTAAAAAAATTTCTCATGTAGATTACTTTAGAAATTTCTCATTTTAGTATTTTTTCAATCATTTCAGAAAAATAAGCAATTTTTACGATTTTTGAGTCTGATTTTGAACTAATAAAAATAAATTCGTATTGTAGATGATATATTAATATTATGATAATAAGACATTCAAGACATTAGAGGGAAAAAAGATTAAAAATATTCGAGTAACCCATTAACAACTTTCCAGTATTTCTATTTATTTTGCTTCAAATTGCAAATACAGTAGCAGTGCATAAGATATAAATATTTGTTTTATTCCTCTTATTTACAAAACTATGTAGGTGATATATTAACAGAAAGCAGAATGCAGTCAAACATATAATATTATTACAGATAAGAAAAAGACAGTAAAAGCAAAAATTCGATTATTCATGCAGTAAAAAAAATCAACTTCGTTGCACAAATTTGGTGGTATAATTGTTTTCGCAGATCATATTCGAAAAACAGTGATACTAAATTTTTCAAAATTTATGTTTTTTCGAAGTTTGTCAAGCAAACGATTGTAGTTGGTTCAATTTTACATTTTAATTATTTACAAGTGATAAAAACATATAATCGAAAATCGATTTTTCCTTTAAATAAAGTCACTTGTAAAGTTACATATCATATAAGAATTTAAAATAACGATTTGGGTTTAAACATACTACTGAATTCAAAATTAAATTTATCTAAAAAGCACTAAATCAACTTTTCAAAAGCAACATAAAAACTAATCAATCCTTATCAAATGTAAATAATATAATACGTACACCCAAATAAATATTTTAACGATTGTATAAGAAATTAAAAGGAAGTAATCAGCTAAAGATCTACAAATGTTAAATCTTGCCTACAAATTAATTGGTGCAATAATTGAAAGAAATATATTTACATTTTAAATAGTAATTTAATAGATTCACATAGCAAGATAAATTTCTGGAAATTATTTCTAAATCACTTATTTTGGTTTGAAAACTGCACCAGCAACATTCCATAAGATGTCAGAACACTAGTCATAGTTAAAATTAGACTTCTTTTCAAAGTAAACATTTGCCAAGCTGTCAATGATGCAGAAGAATTGCTAACATTTTGCAATAAAAGTGACAACTTCTCAAAATCATGAGTCGATTCGATGCTTAAACATTTGATTTCTCTGGCCACGTTATTCATTTCTTGAGTAACAGACGATCCAATTAAAGTTAGAGAAAAGAAAATCGCAGTGTTTTTTACTGTAAGCAAGGATTCCATCAATACCGATGCCGGATGTGTTAGCATACCACCATTGGCAATAATTTGTGTTACGACGCATAACTGATTAGTTACCAAACAACCGTACAGAAAGAAAGTACAGGCTGATAATAGATCTTCAACTTCTAACAGAACATCTAACATTCTGTTGTACAAAAAAATGTAAGAATCAAAATTCGTGTTCTTCTGTAATCGGTCTTTTCTTATTCGTTCTTTGAATTTCGAAATGGTTTTCTTGAAAGCAAGATAGATGCTGCATATAAAAATACAGGTGGCTATTGGAGTTAAATGATGGTATATGACGGTTGAAGTTACGAAAAGAGACGAGAAAATTTGAAAGAATGCGCATTCTTTTTTAGTCGTGTTCATATCAAAAATGAAATCTTTGGAGTAACCGTCCATTACTCCAGCAACTCTAAGGTGTTCAAAGGAAAACAAGGCCATGGCAAACACAGCTAATAAACAACAGAAAACTAGTACTAGTAACTTTTTTCTCATTGGCTGATAACTCTCAGTAGTAACGGAAAAGTAGAATTTTTCGATAGCACGAACAGTTGAATAGATTTTATATCTTTTCAGATGTAAAATGAAATGTATAATAGCGATTATCATATTCATTAGGCTTAGCGTAAAATTGGTTTGTAGCTGACGCATCAGTGGAATAACAACCAACGAGCCAATGATAAAAACGTACAACCAAAAAGCATGGGTTATGTTCTGGATGGTTCTGCTCATAAACCGAAAGTAGCAGGAGTCTTTTGAGTTTTTGTCCTTCGGGAATATTCCAAGTAATAAAATCAAACGAATACTTGGGCACAAATCCTTAAGAATGATATCCTCTGGAATAACATGTTCTCCCAGATTGCTTTTGGTTTTTCCAAACTTTCTGAAACTGTCTTTGCTGGATGTTTTGGAAACTATTGTAATTGGCTCCATTGCTTTCAAAATTTTATTCATGGGTATATAATCACGAATAGCAGTTCTTTCTAAAAATGTTGTTAAGTTAGAAGAAATATAAAGATGATAAATTTCTAAAATCGGAATTAAGGAACTAGATATTTAGATTTCGAATTTGCCCAGAAAATTGAAGTCTGCTTTCAATGCCAGAACTGCATAGTTTAGATAGATCTTTCAGTTTTAAAAGAAGATATGACAAAAAATAGTTTCTTTGAAGTACATGTAAAATATCCATAATGACAGGACGGAAATTAGATTTTAAGAAGAATATCTCAAGTCAGTCAGTAATGTCAGTTTGAGCTTTAGTTGAAACGTATTAATTAAACACGCCCATAAAGTCAACAGATTCGAATGATGTAACCCAAAAAGTTAGGAAAAATTAGAAGTTATTGATTTTCTCACTTATATGTCTTGTATTTTAATATAATTTTACAAGTTATACAGAAAATTAAAATTGTGTTATTCATTAGTTTCTTGATTATAAGCAAAAATATAGTGGCCAGCGGTTATTAAAAATTTAATTACTGCTTTTTGTTTCGAAAAGAAATTTTTGGCCCCATATCAAACGCTAAATAAGAAAAGAAAATATTAATTTAAACTTTAAAAACTAAAATAATTAAGAACAGTTCTTTAAACCTTTCTAAAGCCATAAAAAATCTGCTTGCAGCCATGTTAATTAACTTTTAAATATCCATTGTATTTTATCGCAACTGATTAGAAGTGATATCTTTTAATAAGTTCTGAAATGCCCCCAAATGTTAGTATGCGATATGGCTACATAATGAGGCTTTAACAATAAAATAAATCTATACTTATATAAAGTTCAATGTGTGTGTATGTGTGTGTTGGCGCTCTATAGGCCAGACCGTTTGCCCTACAGCTACCAAATTTGGTACATGTATACCTTGGTGGTCGGGAATGTGCACATGGGATCCCTTTATTGAATTTGTAATTAGAATTTTAATTATTAATTAAAAACTAGTTTTCCCGCCAAAAAAATCTTTTCATTTTTCCCACCGCCAAATCAGTAAGGCTTCAGTTTTTTTCCCCATGCTAATGAGGCTAGGCTTAACATTTTTCGACCGATTATTTCAAACGATTCTGTTTATTTTCTTAATGTTTGATGCATTTAAAATTAAACATTGTTAATAAATCGATCTGCTCATGATGAATCTGAGAAAATTTTGTTGTCAAATTCTAGAGATATTACATAAATTAAGAAAGATATTCTTTAGTGCCCATAAAGTTCAAATGCTCAGTGACTCTGTTTTCAGTAATCATAAAAAAAATGCTTTATTTCAGTAAAAAATATTATTATATTAATTGCAGATTAATCCTTTCCACTTTAATTTAAAGCGCAAATTTTACGGAAGCTAACAGAAAATTAGAGAGATGCATATTACATTATGACTGAAGGCCTTAATAATATTATGAGTAAATTATATGACTATCAAAATTTGAAGTTTTAAAATATTTCGATGAAGAAATTATTAAAGTAGGAATTGCATAAAATATTTAATTATTAAAATTTTAACGAACATTAAGATTGGCGAACCGGCTGGTCGCCAAAGGCGGCTAGTAATCAATAAATTAGGGATGCCTCCATGCTATGTAAAACCCAAATTTTAACCGATAGGAGGTTCAATATTTGCTGCACTCTAGGAGGCAGGTAGAAAAACGGTCTATGTAACACCGAAACTCAGACTAGAGAACTGTGTTCGTTATTGAGGGAAACATTGCTTATTTTTTGTTGTTTTCTTATAATTTTGCTTATGCATTAATAATGCAACGTGCATTTCCTTTTTACATTGTACTGGTAATTAGTGTAATTAATCAATTCATTTACATTTATGTATCGTAAGTTATTAGTTATTTTCAGTTGCTGTGAATTGGGATCAACCGCAATATTTTTCTATCGAGTAATAGCACTATAAAGTCTGGGGCATAAAAGACAGAGAAATTGTACGTTATGGAAACCCAAATTACTTAAAAGATTTTCTTCAAATTTTTTTAATTAAATATCATGAGACAAAAGGAAAGTTTTAATGACGATTGATATGGATATTTCTAATTCATTGCATTTGTTTATTTTCTAGTTGTCACCACCAATCTTTAATTAAACTTTTCTTTATTCTTAAAAACTCATTTATAGCTTAGCCAAATTGGTTTCAGGAGTATACGAAAATAGTTTGATCTAGACAAATTATTTTGAGAAGCCATGAGATTTAAAAAAATCTTTTGGTGAAAATGATATTCTCATTTTAATCAAAAACAAATATGCAGACGATAACTTTCATATTTCATTCTAAGCTAATTTTAAATATATTTAGGAAATTAATATTAGACTTATTATAAACTAGCGGCCTTTGGCGACAAGCCGGTTCGCCAGTATTACCGCTCGCTATATTTTTCAATTAAATATTTTAAGTAACTGGTCTCTTAATAGATTCTCAAACAAAACATTTTTAGTCTTCAAATTTTGATAGTCATACCAAACTTATACTGTTGTTTAGACCGTTTCGTTCAATTTACTATAGATATTTTGCTAATTTGTTGTCATTACCGGTGAAACTTCAACTTTAATTTAAAGTGGAAATGATGAAATTGCAATTAATATAAAGATATTTTTTAATAAAACCAAGCGTTTTATTTTATTTATCATTTTTATCGTTATTTATTTATTTATTTATTATTATTATTATTGAATATGAGTACTGCAAACAGAATCGCTCGGTATTTAAGTCTTATGTGAACTACGAAATATTTTTCATAATTTATGTAATATCTTAAAGAATAATTCAACAAAAAATTCTCAGATTCAGCATAGAATTCAGTTTTTCGTTTTGCTTTCAAAAGGATTGAAATGAAATCAATAATAATATTTTGTTTCGGCCTATAAATATATTTCAAAAATTATGAAGTCTAAATTTAATGCAGTAAGGTATCATATTCTGAGAAATATTTTGGACACACCAAATTTTAAATAAATGAATGAATGTTTCTATTTTCCACGATCAACTAAAACTTATTTATGAAGTTTTGAATGTTAAAAATTTAGAAAAACTGAACATTTTCATAATTTGAGGCCAATTAATCTTGAGAAACCTGCGCGCTGATTGGCGTATTTTCTTTGAAACGATCGATGGAAAATCTAAAATTATCCTTTTTTTATTGAATAGTGATATTCAAATTTTCATAAATCAGTCAGTTTAAGTGATTGATTTAGTTGATTGAAAATTAACTCTTTTTTATTTAAAATATTAGTATTTCAAGAAAATTTTGTTAATCGTGATTTCCACAGCAGAAGCTTTATGTAAAATCAAAAATTCGTTATTTATTAGAGCATTTATTGAACCAAGTTACATAAAATATAATTATTTTTCATTTAGACCATTTTAACAGATCTGTGTCTTACTAAAGGTTTACAAATTAGCTGTGTGGCCCTGATTTGAATGGATATCCTGTTCATATTAAACAAAACTTGCCTTAAAATAAAACTGATTTATTGGATTAATAATATAGAGAGTGTAAAAGATCATAAAATAATTTTTCTTGAATTTATTTTTTAGAAAAAATAATATTTCATATTTGTTTCATTTCCTACAAACACGTGCCGAAAATTATATTTTTGCAGATTTTATTTCCAAAAAGATTTAATTTATTTTTAATTGGAGCTTTAATCAATGTGATGGCAACACTTTGAAAAAAGCTAATTTTTCCCCATGAATACGAAACGTGCTCGTGCAGCTTAAATTTTATTTTTATTTTGTATTGTTGAAAAATATAGTTAAAATATTTATTTAAAAATTCATTAAAAATAGAAATTTAATTTTAAGGTTAAAACATTGGTATCATTTAAAAGATAAATTTTTGATCTTTAACTTCATGTAAAAATCTATTTTATGCGGTAATATTTTCGGAAGTTATAGCAGAAACACGCCAAAATTTCGCTTACTTTTTAAATAAATAATATTCTAATTAAAAATTCGAAAAAATAACCTCCAGGTGCACATTCCCGGCCTCCAAGGTATACACGTGCCACATTTGGTAGCTGTAGGTTGAATGGTCGGGCCTGTAGACACACACACACACACACACATTGAGCTTTATTATAAGTATAGATATTTTTAAATGTACTTCTGGACAAAATATTTTTATAAGGGAAAAAAAACCCCCAAAAAACTGAAAAAAAAAATTAGTAAACCTTTGAAAAGCGGAAAAAGGAGCAAATTTAACACTGGATGTAAAGAAGAAAGTTTGTGATGATAATTGATTTCTTTCTTGCTTCAACAGAGAGTTAAAAAAAATCGGTAACAACGGTATTTACTTAAATAAAAAAAGCGTATTTTATATTTATTATTGTCGATCATATTAAACGCAGATATGAATATTTTAAATTCATTTGTACATATTTGGTTTCGAGTTACCACTATAAATTTTTTAATTAAACTTTTTTTTTATTCACAAAAACTTTTAATAACTTAGTGAGCAAAATTGTTTTCAGAAGAATAAAAAAAAATCGTTTGATCCAGTCAGATTATTTTGAGAAGCTATGAGATTAAAAAAAATCTTTTGGTGGAACTAATATTCTCATTTTAATCAAAAACAAAGTTGCAGACGATTGTTTTTATATTTCATACAAGGCTGATTTTAAATATATTTTTTATTTGTTCGCATACGTCGTTTATGCCATGTAGCCAAAAAAGTTTATTTGATTCCGGTAACTATCATCCTTATTATGTTTATAGTTGTCCATGCTAGAATTAGATATGAAAGAGCAACGCAGTTGTTAACTGTAAATCAAATATTAATAAAAAGTCAAAATTTTGTAAAAATCACATTGATATTAATAAATTTAATTGATATAATATTTTTAATTGATATAATTTCAATGTGAAAAATTCCTGATTGAAGAAGCTAGGAAAAGAGAACATAAACGTAGATATACAGATCTTGTTTTCAAAAAAAATTTTTTTTATATACACATAATATCAATTAGGGATTATGAACAAATAATTATTCTATATTGGTAATAAAACATTAGTGAAAAATCTTAGAAAATAAAAGGAAAATAGTTCAGAATTTTTAGAACCATGGTATAATCGATGTCATGGTCATCTGTGCGTTTGCAAAATAAAATTATAAATAGTCGGAACCTATTAAAAATTGGTAACACCACCTGTTTTTGTAACGGATGTGGGCATTTGTCGCAACAAGGGGAAGAAAAATGAGGTTTTAACAACCCTGTGTTTAGATTTTTTTTTACTGAGCTAGTTTACAATTTCTCTTTAAACATCTTCGCTGTTTGTTTCGGAAGTTTAGATTTTTCAATATCCGTCGGTATTAAGTCTTTTTATCATGAATTTCTATTTCCGATTGAATGACATAAAATCGACTGATTTCTGATAATTTTGCTTTCTTCCTGATTTTGTCACCAGAAAGATATTTCCGATTCCACATTTGTATAAAAGCGACATTCATCGCTTATACAGACAGGTTATAGATCGGATTTGCCTTTCAACCAAAGTAAGTATTTGAAAATTTATATATTCTTAATATTTAAATGTAGAAAAGATGGAATAAAAATATATACATGATGTCTTAGCATTTATGATATGAAGGATTTTCCTTAAAGTGTTTTTAGAAATTTCTAATTTATTATTATTTGTAAAATTATATTATTGTTAGTTGAATTGAAAAATCATTTCTGTCTTAAAAAAAATCACGAAAAAGAGGATTCGTTAGAAAATGTACTATTCTTATTAAATGTGCTTATAATAAATAATATGATGTTGATATCTTATTTTCTCTGTTTTAAGATTATAGAATGAAATTCAAACTTTTTCTTGCTTTTTTGTTTTTGTATTTCAGTTATGTTGCTTGTGTAAAAACTATAAAATATTTCCATAACTATAAAAACGTACATTGTAGAAAACCTTTTTTTTTTTTCTACTTTGTTATATTACAGCTAATGCTACTTTTGTTTACAATTAGCTTATGGTTTTATTTCATATTTTCCTACTTTGCTACTACTTTTCATATTTGCTACTTTGCTATTATATGCTTTTTATTTTTTAGGATGTTAAATAAGAAAAATAAGACAAAAATCAAATGTCTTAAGGAATAAATCGCACTTGATGCCTTTTGAAATAATATTTCTAAACTTTTTCCGGTAAAATGGATTTCAAATAACAAATTTTAAGAATAAAAATTTTTAAATGTTATTTCAAATATAATTTTCAATAAATAAATAAATGAAAATTAAAAAAAAAATTCCTAAATTTGAAAAAATAAACACATTTTTAATAAAAAGTGCTTATCTTATAAATATTTCTATAGCTTAAAAGCCCTTAAACAACTTCCATTGCAGTAAAAAAAAATTCATAACAAAATAAAAACTAATTGGGGTTCCCTTTTTTAACAGTTTTTTTTTTTTTTGCGACCTCAATATTATAATCATGTAAGAAATATAATAACAAGTGAAAAGTTGTAAAGCTGTACTTTATACAATTGTTTTATAAATTTTAATAAAACGAATAAATTAAAATGGCTTTAAAAATTTTACATATTTTTATTCAAAATAATATCGTTTACCCTTATAAAGATGACATTTTTTAATCGGTTTCAAACTCACTTTGTAATGTACCTACAGTTTTGAACAGTGTTTTAATTCTGTTCTAAAGAAATTAATTTCTAAGAGAATTCTTGAACATCCAATAAAAATGAAAAATGTTTTATAAATGTGGTTGCAATTCTAACCAATCCAAGAAAGGTTTTATTGGTACCCGACTCTTTTACAATTTTATTTTATCGTACTAGTTTTTGTTGAAAATATTATATTTTAATTCTTTTTTAAAAAAGACATTTTTCTAATTGTTTTTCGTTTCTATTATTGATTGCTGATGCTAATTTTCTGACAAAAGCATGTATTTAGAAGGCCTGGCATAGTTGAAGACCCGGTTTTACAACAATCTGTCATTTTTTCTTCAACATTCTGACTTCGAAAAGAAATATTAAACTTTTTCATTTATTTAATTACTAAAAATGTTAACGTCTAGATAAGCTATTATCCTGTTAACAGTATCTCAGCTATGATTGTCACGAGGTTAACTAACGAATGTCGTAATAGAAAAATATTATGCTCATTGGCAAAGAGCTTAAAAATATTGAAAATTTATTATTTGCTCTACACTTTAGATGCAAATATAATGACTGAAGTTTTTTTCCCCTTCTTTATCCATAATGTTTATTATTTGCTGTTAAGGCTCTAACAAAAACCAACCATTAAAATCGGATTGAAAGAAATATAATCCAATATTCAGAAAAAAATGCAATACCAAATACAAAATAAAATAATACTGACAGAAAATATTAGTAATAACCTTCAAATCAGTTCGTGAGTATAGAATATAATGAATCAGCATAAATATTACTCCTTCCTGCTTAGGTTAATTCGCACAAACATAAAATCAATCACTTTAATCATAAAAAAAATTCTGGCTTAGTTGCTTGTTGCCGAAACAAACTGAGATTTGCCATTTAATAATAACGTTAATAAAAGGAGAAGGTATATATAAACTCCACCTCGCAGTATAGACGACACGTATTTAGTTATATATATAAATAATTGTAACTGTATTATTAAATATGACAATAATTAATTGATTTTTAAATTGCAAACAAACATATATTACCGAAATTTGGATTTCTTCTATCTGTTTGTGTAATTTTAAATAATGTTTTGCTAAGCAAATCAACCAGAATATATATATTTTTTAATTTCTCATATATTAAAACAATCTAACATCTTTTCTGTTCTCCTTCCGTCCTAATCTGAATCCGTTGAAACTAGCCTATAGTAAGAATAAGATAGTGTAGGGAGGAAGGCGGTAAACAATGACCGTCAGTGACCATTAAATTTTCACGTGTAGTGATGTAGAATGAAAAGCTTTGTTCTTTGCGATATAGCGAAGAAAACTGAATCTGTATTTCAGATATCTCCCTCCCCTTCTTCCCGTGATCGGATCTGAAATTTAATAAATCTACAATTTTGATCACTAACCACATAACCTATTTTAAGTATCTAAGTTAGTGCATTTTTGTGTTATCGCGTCTGCATACACGCAAATACTGAAGATCAATAAATGGTCATCCCATTAACAATTTGGTCCAAAATTTAAATCATATCTAGAGTTATGAGGGTAAATCTTTATGCCGAATATCATCCAAATAGCGTTTTGGGTTTTTGAGTTATCGTGCTAATATGCATATGCACAGACACACTTCCTATCGATGGATTTCGTCCAAATTGCAATAGAATATAAATTCGATACATACTAAATTTCCTTGCTTTTGTTCAATGCATTTTTGAGTTATGTTAACAGACAGATAGACATAATGCCAAAAATGCACTTTTTCGGAATCAGGCAGGTCTAAAACTTGGTAATTTGTTAAAATTTCCCAATCGATTTTTTTTTTTTTTTTTTGCGATTATAATATTTTTATTTTGCATTCGAGAAAATAATAATAATAAAGAATTATTTATTACTTTTCAAATAAAATTTATTTATTATTGGCTACAAGTTTGAATACATAAGTAATTATTGTTGTTTCATGCTCATAGGTACTATCGGAACTGTAGCTAAAAAGAATCAGCATGTCTCCCAAGAGAAATGTTCTGCTTTTGGTAGCTCTTGTAGCTATCTTTGGATGTGCCAAAACTGCTTCCCCTCATCACCCTCATTCCAGGGCCCGCAGTAATTCATTCAAAAATGATGCTCTGGAAAGAGAGTTCGAACTCATCGAATCGGGAGACGACGCAATTGAAGGTAAGAAAAACTTTTCAAAATTTATACTTAAATTTTTGATATCCCTTAAGCGGAGTCTAAGACGCTTTCTTAAAATAAGAATTTTAGTGAAGAAACAACAAAGTACTTTCATCTCTTATTTCAATCACTGGAAGATAAAATATATGATTTTATCTGTTTTATTTAATTTTCTTAATTAATTATTTAATCTTTATCAAATTCCTTTCATTTAAAAAATGGATTTTTTTAAAAAATATTTTTGGAAGGGATATAAAAGTCGATAAAAATTACATAGGTGAGTAATTTTAATGTCAATGCACTATTTTTATACATTTAGAACTTAATTTTTAAGGACCAATTAAAATTTTGATTCTATATGTGTGGCGCCATCTATTAATGGATTTGGAAAGTTTTACATGATAAGTATAATAATGAATCCCCAAATATATTAACGGTAAAAAAGTAGAAAATAATCAAAATAAAAATTTATCCTTAAAAGCATGCTTTTATTAATCCCCCAAGATGATTATTAGAATTTTTGAGTGGGAGTTAGTAGTATGAAATGTGTAAAATCTACTGATACTGCCTATGAGCCACGGAAAAATTCAATTCAATTCAAATTGCGATTTCATTTGAATGGCGCTATCGCAAGATTGCATAATCGTGGTAGTCAATTCCAAAATATATGAACGATAAAAAAGTAAAGTATAATCAAAATAGTATAACACTCCTATTAATCGTCAAGCAATTAAGCGCCATATTTTATTGGTATAATACATAGAAAAACTGCTAGTACAATTCCTTAAAAACGGAAAAATTCATTCCTTGATGTCGCAAGCGGTGTATCAAAAGTAAAGGGTGATACAAGCATCCGATTTGTATAGGATAAATCATTAACGGTAAAACGCCGGAGAAACGATTGGAGGCGATAAATGATTTGATAGCCAGAAAGACGAGAAGTGCCCATTCTCGATATTTTTGCTCCATATTCCCCAGAGGTTGGATGACAATTAGAAATTAATGTACTTAAAGTCACAAAGCGCTTCTCCAACATTTGTCGGTAATGGTCTGTGCGGCGTAAATTTTATGTATGCGTTCTAAATGGAGCTTAGGCATAACATTTTTCTTTGCGTCTTACCCACTCCGAACCATCTCTAATATGAAAGTAAATATATACACAGTAGAACTCAGCCGATCGACTTGGGGGGGGGGGATCAGCTAAACAATTCTTCACAAGTAAGAACGAGCAAAGATATTTGACTGTTGTACTTCAAGCAACGATAGTGGCTCTGATGATAAGATCTCGGCTTCAGGACCAGAGCATTCCAATTCCGAGACTCGATAAGAACCGCTGTGTAAGTCATCTGATACACGGTAAATCTATAGGAGCCAAACACTCTCCCTTTAGTATGTTGCAAAAGTTTGGAAAAGGAGTGTCAGCTCAAGGGTCGTCCTTGATATCTGATCATCTCTCAAAACATAGAGCTCCATTCCAAAATAATCCTAGTGTTGCTTTAAATTGGGACTTTAATATAATTAAATTAAACTAATGCAGAATGAAGTTTACAAAATACCAACAGCCGAGTTTTTGTAATCATTTCTAAATTATAAATAAATTTGGTTTAAATAAATAATCTTTTCTTCACCGCTTATACAAGTATTCGTGTAACCGGATTGGGTTTAGCTCCTCTTAACCCTCATAATTGGTGTTTGGATCCGCCTAAGAAAGATGTATTCGGTAACTTTATACAGCTTGTCCCATTCTTTTTTCGTAGCCAAGCTTACCTCTCGTTTATTTATACAACCTAACGTTTGTTTGTTAATATATCCCTTCCATGAATTAGGACAGACTTTGTGAATTTCTATCTCGAAACCGAAGAACCGCGAACTCAAAACTCAACAAAAAAATCCTTCGTATAAGTGGATGTAATGAATGGAAGAATCATTACCAGATCAGATGTGGTCTTTGTCATCTGACTGCATTTCACAATTTCGATACTGCTGGCACAGAAGAGGATGGCCTTTGAAGGCACTCTTCGCATCTTAAAATTATCTTGTGCACAAGCACGATTCTTTCTTTATATATACATTTCTTTTTTACTCGAAGAGATCCGAAAGTAATGAATCGTAAAATCGAATATTTGACGGTTATTTTACCAGAAATCAATACCTAATATCTAGGTATTATTTATTTTGTTTTAATTTTAAAAAATAAGAAGTCTATTCTCTACTTTTTTTAAATTTAAACTGGGTTCCATAACAAAGCTCGTTTCGTATCAGAAAGCAATTCATTTTTACATGAAATCACAAGTAATCATAAATACACATCATGATGAAAAATACTAATGAAGATACATAAAGTAGAGTTTATATTCAGCCAGGTACAATCCCTCCAGTAAACCATATATGCGTAGAAACTTTACAGTAGTTAGTACTTGTCCCGTCGAAACAATCACCTGCCATTGAGTTGTTCCTGCATATCTCCAAAAATATTAGAGCTATATCAAGTCTATGAAATTGTGCACCCTGGTGGTCCAATACTAACAATGGATTGTCAATGAGATCCTGCCTGGAGAGTCCCAGACAAATATGAACATGATCAGGTTTGCTATTGTTTTCTCATTTAACGCATGCGCCATCTTCCATCTGCACATACCTGATTCTACTGGAATCTTATATCTGATTGAGTGGAAATCCACTTTAAGAATTCTTTACTTACGTTTTTTACAGAACCTGCACCTGAAATCAGTAACGAGAAGGCCACTGGTTGTCAAGCTGCATCTAAAAAGAACACAGACGAATACATAGATAAGGTTCTAGAAGAAACCAGACCGAAAATACCAGAACCCGCATTCCTACCAGAAAGAATGGGCAGATTCAAACTCTTCAACGGCACGCTTGAAAACCTTTCAAATCTGAAACGAGTCGGACCTGCTTTGGTACGATGCACAGAATCTTCTGTCAGCTTCTTGGTCCCTGTTGGTCTGAACAACTTGACTGGACGTTACTTCTGGGAAATGGATACCACTGGTCTTCCCATCTTCAGAGGGTTTATCGACATGTTCATCGGAAAGGTAGAGGCCGATGTTCTTTATACAAGACAAAGAATCCCAGATGAATCTGGCACAAAGAAGGCCATTATTGAAAAATTCCAGATCAACAAGTTGGAAGGAATCAAAGTCGACTTCGATGGTCTAGGTCCTATAAATAGGATTGCTTCACGGCTTACCAATCTCGCTGCAAGATTCTTCAACAGGGGTTTGTCACGAGCATTGGAAGGACCGGTTAGGAATGCAATCAACAAGGAGTTAAAGAATATCAAGAAGTACGAAAAGTATTACTTCTGATATGATTAGTTTGATATTGATTATGTCACAGATGATTGTTATTAAAATATGAAAATTTGTTTAAGAATCATTAAAATATTCATGTTAATTTTTGAGTTGTTTCATGATTTCAGGTCTATTGCATATACATGAAAAAATGATCTTTGGTAATATTTTTTAGGAATTCCTACAAGTTACCATTTATTAAGAATTCAATGGCAGGAAATTAGTAAATTCGAAGCGAAAGTGACAAAAATATGATTTGCCAAAAAAATCGAATTAAAAAATATCAAAGTCCAAAATTAGTAATATCAGTTTTTAAACTAAAAATAACAGTAATCATTTATTTTTAATATTTAATAAATATAATTAATAAATAAAAAGTAGGAAACTTAAAGGACCAGATAAAAAAATGCAATTCCATATGAACAATTTGAATTAAAAACACTCGAATACAAGAGGAATTTCAATGCAAGCTCTTCATCAGTAAAACTGTTGAGGCTTAAAAGGTTACTTTTCACTATAAAACAAAAGGACAAACATAACATTGTTCAATAAAATTGAAATACCACTTATTATGGAGATAAATACACGAGAATAATTTTAAGTTGTTTCTTCGCTAACTTATTTGAAGCAAATAAATCGGCAAGTGCAAGATCAATTTTACACTCTAGCAATTATAAATGCGAAAAATCAAAATCCAATTATTTTAATATATGAAATTCTGAATATGATTTTGTCGCTATAATTGAAGTTTTGTCTCGTGAACGAAGTATACAAAGAGGAAGTTTTGTAGTCGTCAAAACAATTCTAATTCGAGATTTTGATTAATACACGCTGAAACGATATTTTTGATATATGTGAGGATAACTTAAAAACGCGTTGATCTAGGCGGATCAAATTCCATTTATGATCCGCACACCAAATTTGTAGATTCAACTCTATCGTTGAAAAATCATTCTATCCAATTTGATATGATTTTGTGACGATACTTGTGTTCTGTGTCAAATTTTGATTTTAATTGGTTGAATAAAAGATGTTCAAAACACACATTCGATGTTCAGGTGCCTGTGAATTTATCGCATCTTAGCGATTAATCACCAAATATCGCACTCTAATACATTAATCCATCTTGTAGAATATATAAATAGACACACATGTAAATAAAGGAAAGGCTTCTTTTATTAAAATATATTTCTTTAATGAGGAATATTTTCAACATTACAAAGGCTTTCACTATAACCCGGAAAATATTCAAAAAGGACACTTGAATGGTGAATATCTCTACTTTGTGACAAAACTAGCCTTGAATCATTGATTGAATGTAGAGAAATGGAAAAACAAATTAATCCTTTGCATAAAAATGAAAACCAATGCAGCATTATATGATATTTCACATTTTTAAAATTATTATTTCTAAACCTCACCATCATTTAATGATGAGAATGAGTATATACTTTGAGATGGAATGTGGAAGCACTATTTAAACATTTTGATATAATAAATGGACGGCTTAAAATACAGCTGTCATTATAATATATGATGGTACTCCAGTTTCTTGCAAATTCACTGAGTCTTGCACACATTTACAGAAAGGACAAGACAAAACAATATTGATAAAATATTTCAATATATATCACACACATTTTTTTTTCTCTCAAAATCACAACATAAAATCTGACAGAATACAACATTTTGATTTTTTTTTTTTGCAAGAGATTATGAGCAAATATTAACAAAATAAATGTGAAATGAAAATTAAATGCATATTTAAATAGGTTACTTTTACATATTTGTCAAATTAATTGAGAGGGAATTCTTTTTCTTTGATTTATGATCCAACATTCACAAAAAACTTTTATTTTATCACAATTTTTTTTTTATTTTTAAGTTATTATCAATAAAATGAACTAAATGCAGTGAATAGGTATTGAATTTACTTTCAGTATAATAGGTGCATTAGTGGAAAGTTTAATCTAATATCACATAAAAATGCATAGTTTAATTTTAAATAGTTTAACAGTTATTTGAATAATTTTATCTTCACAATTATATTTTCACTCTAAATTTTAATAAAAAAAATTTTTAAATCAAATTTTTAATTAATGCCCTGTTTATTTTATAAAGATTTACACAACTCCTCCCAAAAAATAAAATTTCTCGAAATTACAATAATACTGATTTATGAATCTACTTTACAAAATAAAAAAAAGGATTTTAGTCGCAAAAGTCAAAGCACATAAAAAAAAATGACTGCAAGTATGAGACAAAATTTAAAATCTGCATCAGGTCATTGAATTCCAATTTTAGATGCATCCTTAAAACCTAATGGCACTTTAAAAATCCATTATCTAATAAAACAGACTAAAGAGAAAATTATTAAAAAAACAACAACACCTAATTAAATTATCACAGAAAATTGACATGCACAAAGAAAGCAGAGGGGTAAAAAGCTTAATTTTTAAAGCCTTTGTCAAGAGAATATAAAAGAAAAATTTTTAATAATTGTCTTTCCCTCAATTTTCAAATGCATACTTTCTCAATTCTAAAAACATTAATTTTTATTATCCTCACCAAACTAAACACACCTTAAATATTTAATACTACAACCTTTATCATGTAATAGATGACACATAAAACGCCCATCAAAACACTCAACAACAATGAACTGCATTTATATTGTCGATGCTTATACGATCTACTATGAAAGACTTCCATCATATTCACTGACCCAGATCTACTGGGAATAAACTACAAATGAATCCTCACTTCATATGAGAATTTTTACTGTAAGAAGATGGATACAATCTGATATATCATTACGATTTCTGCAGTAAAATTTGCGTTGTACAAAGAAAAAGCAGACTGTCATTTACGAGATTCTTACTTCTTAAAACTATTAATATAAATGCTATATGAGTATTATACCCTCTTAGTGTCAGTAGTGTAAACAAATAGCTCCATATTACATACTACAAATGTACAACTTTATAATGTGATTTAAAAAAATTAAAGTGGAATGTGTAACCTTAAAACAAAAAATTTAAAAAAACATTCAAGGCAAAAATTTAGACATAATTAATTAAAACACAAAATTAAAATTTTAAAATTCATTTTAACATCCACTTTAAGGGATTCTTATTAGCTAAACTGAAGGAAAAGCTACAACACTAAGCTTCAACACTTATAAAACGATTTTGATTTTCTTTTGTATCAGTCATACATATTATCAAAAAAACATCCCTTTTCTTTAAAAAAATTTGAAGAATATTATTTAAGACAGCAATTTTAAGTAAAATATTATGTCACAACCAAAAACGTATATATTAAAAATCCTACTTTTTTCATTTTTTACATATAAATGCATACAGCAGATATCTCCTTTAAAAAAATCCTAAAGAAGTAAACATATGTACAGCTAAATGATGTCCAAACTTTGAAGATTTAGAATGTAAAATATTCCAATCTCGGAAGTTTTGAAATAATTCCTAAAAAATCAGGAAAACAATGATAAAAAGTCATATCCACAGCCAGCAGCTGTATATTCCTAAAGCACAAATTGTGGTAGTTGACTGTACACTTCCATTTCATATAAAGCTGTATATTGTACTTTACATTATCCACACATCCGTGCATCATAGGAAATTGGAATGGATTATGTTGCTATTTACAAGCCACTGGTCAAAAAAATACTCTGAAACATTTAGCACATTCGCTGCTTTTCAACTCACTATTTTTTAAAACATATTCAAATGGTCCACATGTCAACACTCGGATTTGTCTTCTACAACTAGTTGTGCAGTATCCTTATCTGTATCTACTGTCATAGGATCCAAAGCAGTTTTTCTTAGTTGCAAAACAGCTGGAGACGATTTGGTCTTTTCAGCTGCTTTGGCCTCAGATGGCACTTCGTACAGTTGTGAATTTTTATCATTCTGTGTCGTGCCTATTACGTCATACATGGGATTACTGAAATCGGTGGGCTTGTCGAAGTCACCAAGATTGAAATGTGTATCAAGAGGTTCCTGCAAAATAAAAATGTGAAAATGAAAGAAAAAAAAATTGAAACACTTAATTTTACTGCTGATTATGAAATAAAATTATCGTTATATTAGACAAAAGTTAGACTATAAAATATGATTATGTTCCAAAAACTTTAGCAATTTTTCATTACATGTAACTTGGATTTAAATTTGAGCTTTTAGGTTTACATTATTTAGATAGAAAAAGTGGATTTAATTGGCTACAGAAAGGAACAGTTTCTTGTGCTCAAGTGTTTTGATAAAATTTTTTAAATGACTAAGTGGAAAAAATGGTGAATCAAATTGAAAATTTTCCATTTGGTTAAAGATATTCACGAGAAATATATTAGAAAACTGTGATGCAAACAAAACTATTGAAAAGATTATTTTTTTGTCAAATTAGGAGGTGAAATTAAAAATACATATTAGGAAAAGCTCTAATTAATACTGGATACTTCCAGAGATTAACTACTAGTAGAATATATCCAACTTATGCAATAACAGACAAGAATCCTAAGCAAAATAATCTAATATTAATGGGAGGGACAAATATTTTTAACATACATTTTTTTAAAAAAATTTTAACCAAATACTACCAAATAATTTTTTTTAAATACAACTTAAAAAAAATTCACTTTCCTAATTTAAAAGAAGATAAATACTCTTAAAATGGAATTTTCATCAAGTAAAAATTGATCATACGACGGGTTTATTTGCATAAAGAACCTAGACACAAAGAATATTCAAGTTGAAAATAGAACATACATAATTCCAATTTAAATAAGAATAAATGCATTATATGAAACAAACAAAAAACTTTGAATTAAGAAGAATTATAAATATGTACTATTTAAAAATATAGTACATATTTATATGTAGTATAGTAGTATGTAGTATAGTATTTAATGATACAACTTAACAATACAATAGTTATGACAAAAATTAGGAGAGATGACTGAAAGTGATGCAATTGAATTCTGTCTTACCTCTGTCATAGTTTCAGCAGGTCCATTTCTACCCATAAAAGTGGGAGAGAACTCTACATTTGTTCCACTTCTAAATGACACACTCTGATTGCTGCCACCAAAACCACCAGGTTTTCTATTATACATAAATCATATCTTTTATTTCAGTTCATCTTTTAATATCAATAAAATAATTATGACTATCAGAAAAATTATTTTAGGAAATGAATTCTGAAATAATGTAACGTAATTTTTTTCAATTAAAAATTTGCATTGTCTGTTAAATATTTCTTTTAACATTGATAAATAGCTTTATTAAAAAAGTTTTTACAATTTTTCAAAATACTATTTAATAGTTACAGTTAAAAAAAAGTCTTACAATGAAGCGTCTTAAATTATAAATAAAACTTCAGATGTTTCAATCATAAATAAAAAGTTCTCCTTAAAATAAAAAATATTAACTGAAAAATAATTTAAAATGAAATGGATACAAATGGATAGAAAAAAATCAACTAAAAGATACTTACAAATGGCGTTTCTTAAATAAGTAAAAAACGAACACACCACCAAGGAGTACAAGTAATATTACAAAAATGGGGATGACAATTGCAGCAACACCTATAAAAGTTTTAAATAACACTTATAGTGATTTCATTTAACTGAAAGCAAAAAGAAAAAAAAAAATTGGGATAAAGAGTTCAATTTGCTTAGTTACAATCTAAAATGTAATTTAATTTTAATTCAAATTCTCAAATGTTTTAAATATTAAGTTACAATATTATACAGTATTTCGGTTTGTTAAAGTTACAATATTATACAGTAGAATCGACAATTAAATTACAACAGGGCTTTTTTGAAATACATGAAAGAAGAATGCTTTATAAAATAAATTATGTACATTTATAAAACATTATCCCTTCGCCCTGAATGTTTTTATCTATATAAGTTCCTTTTCAATGATTTATATTATTATTCCTCGGTCCCTCTGACTCTCTTGAAAAGTGTAAAAATAGGACAATTCTATAATAATTTTTTAAACAAATGCTCCTAGATCCTAATGTTTTATGTTCTTAACACATTTTTTCATATCTGTATTATCAAATGTTGTTACTTCAATTCACATGAATTAAATGCTTTCTATACATTAAAAGAAATTTTAAGAATCTTCAAGATATATGGATAAATTTAATACATACTTCCACCTTGTACATGAGAATGAGCTTCGTTAGTAGGAGAATATTCTTCACAATGTATGCCACTGAAATTCTCAGCACAGAGACAGTTCACTTTATTGTTTTCATCTGCATGACAATGTCCTCCATTTTTACAAGGACAGCGATAAGGCTGAGGTTTGGGTGTTTCAAATCCTGAAAACAGAATGAAAAAAATTCATAAATCTACACATAATGCTTATTAATAAATGGTAACAAACCTAAAATAAATGAATATTCATCAGCATCTATTTATAACCCCCCCCAATAAAATGCTAACAATCAGCTAATGGATGCATTGAACACCATTTGTCTATGAACCATTCAAACCTCATTGCACAACAAATTCTTAAATATTAACAATATCTCTCAAACAAGTAGAAATGTAAAATCATGTTAAATTGTTTCACAAAAATTTAAATTTCCTTGTAAATATAATTTTTTTTTTCTTATTTAAGAAAATTTAAACTCTTAAGTTCCAATTAAATAAGAATATGAGTTAAGGATTTCTATACAAATGAATTTATGAATTTTAATGAAATCTTAATTCTAGATGTATGTGTGTGTGTGCTTATCCTCTTTGTCTAAAACATGGAAGAATTTCATATTATATATATATATACACACATACACACTTTTTTTTTTATGATTTAATACTTGGATGAAATCTCACCAAGAATCCTTATTACAGTTTATGAAATTCTGTTGTACTAGAATCATTTATATATGGTACAAGCAAAGAAGACTTCAAAATATATATTTAATTTTAAGGGAAAAAAAGCTTAAGACATTCAAAAGTTTTATCAGCAAAGCTTGAAATACTACTTAGATACCGTGTTAGTCAAGCAATTATTAGCTGGTACTTAAGATTGAGTTGCATTGTTTTATATTATTTTCAAACTAAATGATTCTTAAAGCAGTAAGTAATTTAGAAACATTTATAACTCTGATTAAAATTCAGTTTCTTGCAATTTTTTTTTCCACAAATCTAACCCAAGATTTCATCTTTTCTTGTTCTTTTTCATGTAATATAATCATTATATTAAATATCATCCTTGTTTGAAATATGTAACAATTTTTTAGCTGAAATGAATGCATCAACATTTAATATTGATTCCTATTGTACATTAGAATTGAGCTCAACCATACGAAACTTGTAAATATTTACAGCCATATAATTATACATACTAACAAACCACATTGTAATTTAGAATCTTACCAGCATTGCATGACACAACTCCAAGAACAGACATAGGAGAACCATCAGGACAGGCACATCGATATCCACCAGGAATGAGCAAGCAAAGATGAGAACAGGCATCCTCAGGACAACGGTTTTTAACTGTAGATATAAACATTGCAAATTAAAATAGGATTCTTCCCATATTATATAAAATAATATTTTAAGATTCTTTGAAGTATCTAAGGATAATTAAGCAGCATTTTTGATATGAAATCAGAAACCTTTTCATAGAGGCAAAATAAACATTCGACACAGTTGTGCAATAAAAACAAATAATGTTTGAAGTACAGTTTTTTTTTTTTTACTGCCCTTTCGCTATTATGTTAGAATTAAAGTGTAAAAGTGTAAAGTGTACTATTTTGCCTTTGCATCTACCCTACAATTTATGCCCGAGACATTCATAATCCTTAAAATTTTCTCTGTAAGTAATAACAAATTTAAATTGAGAGATTAGACTAAATTGTCTAATCTTTCATTTTGAAATGATATGAAAGCTAAAGCTGGAATGGAACTCATAATTTTAAACCTTGATCAGACAACGAGATCAGTATCTGAGCTGGCATACCGAAATTGATCTATATAATATATCCCTCCAAATATTCACATCAAATTAATGAGGACAAAAATTTAATGCACATCAGATCTGTGTGAATAGGAAATCATTCATGGAATAAGGGTTGAAGTCCCTAAGTTCCTGAAGCACAAATTATACCCTAAATCATAGTATAATATAATAATACAATACAAGTGGGAAAAAAAAGGAGCGAAGATTTATTAATTTTATATAAAGGGATATAGTATAAACATAAAATAGCATAATAAAAATTCCTTTGTTTTTTCATTCTACATTTAAATTAAGATTCAGCGGAATTATTTGAAAATTTTAAAATGCTCATCTTTCACATATTTTAACAATAATTTACTGATTCAGTAGAGCAGAATTTATAGAACTTTTCTGCAATATTTATTATAAAGAAATAATTTAATAGTTCAGGTATTTTACATAGAATTTAAAAAGGTTGAAATATAATTTACCAGATGTATTATATCGAAGTGGATGGTATATTTTGACAGCTGTTGGCACTTCAATGCCACGTCTAACTCTGACTTTAACTCCACGACCAAATTTGTCATTTTTCCAGATTTCACCAGAATCTCTAGTTAGCCAGTATACATGGTCTTCAAAAAGATCTAATGATATTGGATGGTTAAGACCTAAAATAAAAATATTTTTTTCAGTTAAAATTATTTATAATTATTTTAAGAGAAAAAACACATTTATATTAGCATTAATTGCTTATAAATCATAACCATATTGTCAGCATGGTGAATATTACCAAATCTAGATATAATTTACATCTACATTATAACAGTGCTGCTGTGATAAAGATAAATTCTTTACAGAAATGAAATTGCAATTAAGGCAAAATAGTAATATTGCAGAAGAGAAACAAATTTTTTTCATATAGCAATTGGAAATATTGAAATAATTTTAATTTATCAAATCTTGCTTAATAAAATTAGTACACAATACATTTACAGATTCAAAATTACTTCAGAATGTTTTTTTTATATATATAAATACCAGAAATTTTATAATTAAAACTTATCAAATTTTTAAAGCACAAGTTATTTTCTTGATAACAATTATAAAACTTTACTTCTATAGTTACATAAAATTACCCGAAAGAATAACTGTTGTTACATAAAATTACCTGAAAGAACTGTTACTCTGTCTGTTCCATCCATTTTAACTGTTTCAATGGTATCCAGTTTAGTGTCACACCAATATAATCGATGGCCTCCAGCATAATCTATTGTGATGCCAGTAGGATACCCAAGACGATCACTGACTAATATTTTACGCTTACTTCCTTCCATCCATGAGCCTTCTATTTTGGGAGCAATACCTGCATCTGTCCAGTACATGAAGCTAAAGAAAGATAAAATTAATAGAATTACAACTGAGTTGCCAATGAAAAAAATACTTATCAATACATTTATTCATTAAATAAAATTTGAGATGCAAATGAAAATATTCAAAATCAATTGAAAACTGATATTCTATGTGTTGAAAAAGAAGAATGCATTGGTATACTCAGCAAGGTTAGAAGATTAGACAAGGATAGAAGCAAGGATAAAGTGCAAGACATCTTTCTACGCTTTATGCCAAAGTTTGACTAAGTGGATTTACAATAACACAATACAGTTTCGTTATAATTAAATTGTCAGTTTTCTAAGATTTAATTAAAAAGTGCACATAAAAATTGCAGATCATAAAATTTACATACCCATATTCTGGATCTAAAGCTACAGATGTGGGTTGTTCTAGACCATAGGTGACAATTGCATGTCGGTAGCGGCCATCTAGTTCACTGACAAATATTCGACCTTTGGGTCTTGTACTTGAAAGATCAGTATCCATCCAATATAAATGACTGAAAACAGAATTAGTAAAACACATATATTAATCATGAATTTTATAAATTGTTATTTATATTTTAAAAATACAACTGCAGACATTTTAATTGTATGTATATATGAAACATGCCAATATAGTTAATTTTTCCAAAATTCTTAAAAATTTAAATGAGATAATTTTAGTTTTCAAACCATACTTTACAAAAATTTCAGTTTATTATGAATATTTTTAATAAATGATTGCAACTACAATGAATTTTTATTTTTGTATTAGGCCAGAAAAATAGAATGCTGATTTAGTTCAATGTTCAACAAATTAAAAAAAAAAAAGTAAGAAAATATATTGTCAATAATATCTTTCAAACTTTCCAAAAAATTTTATTGAAGGGAGGAAAATATGTAAAAGGAAAATAGATTATCCGGTTTAACTGGGATTGTCCAGGATGATCGAAAGTTCATTGAATAGAAATTTAACTTCGGTCATGACTACTTTCCTACCAGGTTTCTCAACACTGTTTGAAATTATAAAAATATATTTACACTTATTAACAAAACTCTCATTAACTATGAAATTATAAGAGGATTAGAGAATATTACTGATTTCTCCAGCTTTTTTTGTATATTTCCATTGATTCCTTAAAAGTACTTATAAAAGAATAAAGAAAGCTTTGCTATGATATTTTGACAAATTTACAGTAATATTTTTTCTAGCAAATGCATGAAACTTATACACAAGACATAATATGATTAAGAATGGAACTCTATTTCTTTAAATAACTTCTTGAGTTATAAAACATCACCCGATAATGATTTTTTTTTTTTTACGAACTTGTAAAAATCGGCTCCAAAGGCAACTTTTCCTAAAAAGTTCATTAATTCAATTAAAAACCAAATACACAGTTTACTTTTCTAGCACAATTAACAAAGACCTTAGTTGAGACATGCCTATATAATAGTTCATGACACAATTTAGAAAAGGTTTACTTAATAAATAATTCTGATAATGTACTTACCCACTAACCCAATCAACAGCCAAAGCAGATGGCTTAGTCAACCCTTTAAGATCCAGATTTTGTGGATAACCAGTCAGTTCATCTGGATACATGATATCAGGAATGAAGGATCGTTTTATTGTTTTTTCAGAAGTATCTGTCCAATACAATATACCTGCAAGAACATTATCATTTAATTAAATAATCATATTTTTAAATGATCCATCAATCTGATTATTCTATTACAATATATACTACAAACACAAACATAATTTTTTAGTGTAACAATATTTGAATTGAAACATTACCTTTATTTACATCATAATCAATTGACTGAATCCTGCTTTCGCCTGTTATGAAATCAAACTGATGATCCATTGTAAACTGGAATGCTTTTACTTCAGAACTTGATGCATACATAAGTATTGGTGGAGCACCTAGAAATGACAATATCAAGGAAAGTTTATAAAAAATTCCAAATATTTTATATACACAAAAATATTTTTTCCAACAATAATTTAATGAAACTTTTAAGGTGAGAGAAAAGGTAATACACATGAAAGGAAATTGATACAATTAAATATTGAAAATTATTTAAGAAAATTTTTTAACAAAATTGACATAACATTGATCATAACTAACTTTTTATTTATTCATATATGGAAAAAAGAATACATATGATACTATTTAAGAATAAGATAATTTCAAAGAAAAGTTATTTGTAAGCTATATCTACATCTGGATGCAACACATATTTCTTACATTCTACATTAATTTCCACACAGAAAAATAAATATCTTTCAAATATTTTTAATATATTTTAAAAATTTCAGTCTGCTAACAAAAATATAGCAAGTTTTTCATATATAACCCATTAATTAAAAAAGTAATTGCACTTTACAACCCATTCTATAAGCAGATAACTAAAAATATTTTAATTTAATACACTTTACACTTCTTTACTATACAGAAATTATATAATTTGCATTGAAAGAAAAAATATGCAGAATATTAAATTAATTCTTTAGATTCACTAATAAACCTTCTGTGTTTGTTTAGAAACAAATTTTCTGAATAGGTCCAAAACTAATCTGTTCTTAAAAATGGAAAACAAAGCAGATAATTTAGAAATTTGTCATCATAGATATTTACAGTTATCTCTTTATAATACGAACTATGAAAGTCCTACCTACCATTTGCAGCACAATGTCCTCCGTAATACTCGTATCCATAATTACATGAACATTGGTAAGAGCCTTCTGTATTCATACAAATTTGAGAGCAGTTGTGACCAAATTTGGCACATTCATCAACATCTGAAAAAAAAAATTATACCACTTCAACACCAGTTAAAAAAATATTTGTACAATATCAGGAATTTCATAATATACCGAAATTTCCACAAAAGTGTAAAACTTTTATAAGGGTTATTTTATAAAATACAACTGTTTAATTATGAAGGTTCCAAATTTAAAATGTTGCATTAATATAATCATTTTTCATGCCAGAAATTTCATGATTCATTTACTGATTACAGAACAAGGATTTAAAGTGCAATTTTAACAGATGATGTATAAAAAAATGTTGGAGAATACTACAATTTTGTTATTAAATAAAAATGCAATGCTTGTAAATATTCTTAAGACCACTTCTACATAAAATCAGTACCAAAATTCATTTAACACGGTATTGCTTAATATATTACGCTTCTTGAGACTATGTTGCTAGCTATAATTCAAATTTCAAACTTCAGATAGTTTTTAAAATTGTCTTCACCTTCACAAAAGTAAATAAAGTAATAAGTTTAAGACAATGTATTATGAAAAGGTATACAAATTTAGTTTATGATTTAAATCGGCAACAATATGCTTAGTTTTTATGATTTAAATTAGTAGCATATTCAAGAGGTATTACATTAAATATTTGGATAAATGATATTATCAATCTGAATTGAGAAATATATTAATGAAAATTGATTGGAGGTAAATTTATGAACTTACCAACACAGATTTTTGCATCTTCATGGCTAACTTTATAACCTTTAGGACATACACAGATGTAACCTCCACCAGTCAAAGATGTACAATTATGTTGACAACCTCCTCGTCTAACATTATCACATGTGCCAAGATCTAAAAAGAATTTTAGAAGTTAAAACTATAAAGCAGCAACTAATTACAATGAAAACTGTAATGAAGTTCCTTTTAATATTCATGAAGGACTAAAAGTAGGAGAAATATTTAAGTTTTTAACGCTTGCAGTTTCAAGCAATCAAAAATGAAAATGCGAATTTCAATTTTGATGCTAGTGGACAGCAAAGCTATTTTCATGTGGTTTATGTCTTTCAATTTGTGTTTTGCAACAAATGGACCAATTTTAATTATTCTGCATCAAACACGTGGTTCAACATAAATCTGATTTATAATTATTATCTTAATGTAATTTGAATAATAATTAACACAGCATATAAATCAATATATACATAAGATATTTACATATTATTTTTTTATAAATTTTATTGAAAATTTTTTACCTTTATATAACATGCTTGGTCAAATCAATGTTCCATTTCACTTATTTTTATAAAAAATAATGCTTAATATTACTTATATATACAAAACAATTCATACATACAACATGTTATTGTTAAACATAAACGATTAATTTTACAGTACTTTCGTTATGAATATATCCATTCATTTTACTTACGGCAACCACGTTCATCAGAAAGATCACCACAATCATCTTCTAAATTGCATACTTCAGTCAATGGAATACATTTTTCAGTAAGGCACTTGAATTCATCAGATGAGCAAGTTACTGGTGGTTGTTCACACATAGTATGGTTGTTTTCATCTGAACCGTCACCACAATCATCCCTACCATTACATATATCCCAGATCATAATACATCGATGATTGGCACACTGGAATTTATGGCTAACATCACAAGCAATACCACCTAAAAAAGTTTACAAATTTATCATGTATTACATGAATTATATGTAATAAATTATTAAAAATGAATAAAATGTTGGAGTTCAAAACAGTCAACAATCATTTTCCATGTGAAAATAATGAAAAGACAAGATAACAAGTAACAGCAATAAACACTTTTAAGTGTAGATTCAATAACAGACAAAATCCTGTTTTGAAAAATGTATCTTTTTTGAATGTAAAATAGTGTTTAAAAACTTACCACACATATCTGGTTTTTCATCAGATCCATCACCACAATCGTCATCTCCATCGCACAGGAAATCTCGACGTATACAAACCTGTCAAATAATTGTTACATTTTAAATATTTATGAAAGATTACAATTTTTCTTAATTAGAATGTTATATGAAATTTTGCTTACTGTGTTATTACACTGGAACATATTTTCTTGACAATATCTTCCATCTGGGAATCTTGGTGGACATCCAATTTCATCTGATACATCACTACAGTCCTTATTGCCATCACATTTTAGACGACTAGCAATACAGTGACCACTATTGCACTTAAATTGCTCAGACTATAAAATAAAAATTTATAAGAATCATTCGAGATGCATAGCAGATGATCTACAGGTATTAACAATGTTATAATTTTAATTTCAAACAATTAAAGAATCTTCAATTTTATAGAACTGATGAGCATCATGAACATTTAGAATAGTAATATAGAAAAAAAGAGAATATAATTTTGAAAAGGAAATATTAAGAATACACAACTTCCTAGAATTCCAGTATCAAAAGAGAAAAAAAAAATCTTTAAATCGTTACCGACTCTTAACTTCAGCCCTTAAAATGAAGTCACTATTTCATAAATTGAACAATAACATTTTAGTAACCTAATAACTAAATAATTTAAAGCGAAATTGAAAAGTGATTCAATTATTGATTAAAACATTAATTTCTTTATATTTATAAAAAAAATTTAAAAAATTATGGGCATGCTGCAATAATACTATAAATCTTCCCTCAATCAAAATCTTTAAAAAAAACTATATAAAAATAACGTCAAAAATTAATAAATCATATCTAACGCAAATGATCATTTTTTCAGAAATTCTGATCTGTAGCAAAATGAAAAATAATAAATTCAACTTACTGCACATTCATAAGTTAAGCAACCTTCCTCATCAGATCCGTCATCACAATCATCATCATGATCACAGCGCCAACGCATTGGGATGCATTTTTTATTTTTACACTGGAATTCACTTTCAGTACACTCACGATATAATTCAGCTACAAAGAAGATATTTAGTCAATATTTAAAAATAATTAAAGATAAATATTAAAATAAGAAAATAAATCAGTTCTAGAGAAAATACAAAACATAAGAAATAATTACACATTCTACAAAATATATTCATAAGCACTTTTCTAAAATAGGCACAATAGCATTACTTCTCATCAGAAGCACTAGTAGTCGTGCTGCTAAATTTTGAACAAGATGAGAATATCTTATTAAAGAATCATAAAGAAGTTATATTTAGTGTATATTCCCTCTTAAAAAATTCTCATCTTAATTTTAGTTAAATAACAGACATTGTGGCTATATATGTATGTTCTACATCTCCTAAACATACACTGGCAGAAACAAATCCCAACCCCAAGAAAAAAATTATAGTACAGTAATGAAATTTGGACAATGCATTCGTCTAGTTAACATGTTTAATTGATTAAATTTTCATGATCACAGGTTAATTTAAGCTCAAGAAAATGCATTTCAAATGTGAAATGTTACATTAATAGCCGTTGTAACGTTCAGAATTTTGAACACAAGCCTGCAAATGTGCATGCATTGTGTCATACAGGTGCCAAATGTCACTGTGGTATGGAGTTCCATGCTTGTTGTACTTAATACATGCTTGTTGTCAATACTGGGACAATCAGTGCTAGCTGTGGATGATGATGGAGTTGTCGTTCAATGATATCCCATACGTGTTCAATTGGAGACATTCAATTATTAAGAATTACTAAAAACGAAAGCACTTGCTAACAAAGAAAATACTTACTACAGATGCTTGGGTCTTCATCTGAATTATCCCCACAATCATCCTCAAAATCGCATCGCCACCGCAGAGGTATGCATCTTTTGTTCTTGCATTCAAAATCACCTGCTTGATGACATTTAGGACAGTAGACAGGATCTGTTTCATCAGAATTATCTCGGCAGTCATCCTTTCCATCGCAGAACAGCCAACTAGGAATACAACGATAATTGCCAACTGTTGGGCACTTTCGCCATCCTGTTGTACAATTTCTGTTTCCTAAAGAGAAAATTGAATAACAAAAAACATTAAGCATGGTTTTTCTTATTTCAGGAAAACAAAAGTTTCCATGTTACATTTTTAAATATAAAGTTGAGAGCTTGAACCAATCTTCTTTTCAGTGTTAAGTACTAGCACATACCTCAAGATAACTGATTATCAATTGGATTGTTAAAAACACATTTGTTAATTTTTTTTCATATAGTGTTAATATTTTGGTTTTTGAAGTAATTAAACTTCCTACAGTCTTAGAAATTATTAAATAACTTTTATTTTGCCACTTTTCTAAACTATATTTAAAAAGGCTATCCTTAACAGGGAAACGATTTTAACAGCTGCATTATAAACCAGCAATCGCTTTAAAAATATTTCTTTTTGTACTTATATTTTTTCAATAACCATGAATTAAAAATTTCTTTAAAAAACATGAAAAGATTATTCATCATTAAAACTCAGAGTTGCATAATATAATTAAACTAGAGTAGGGAAAAATCAACTTACTGCATCTATGAGATGGTTCATCAGAATTATCGCCACAATCGTCATCAAAATCACAATACCACAGTTTCGGTATACATTTGCCATTGTTACACTTGAATTGTGTCTCAGGATCGCATTCTTTTTTATCTAAAGGGGGGAAAATTTAATTGAAGATTTATTATTTAACTTTTTGAACAATATCACTCACTACACTAGTGCTACATTCAGTAAATAATACTAAGTATTAGTGATATCAAACTCATGCCATTATTGACTACCAACATCCTAAAAGAATTAATGCAAGACACTGAGGAATATGGATTAGAAGAATGTTTTGGGGCTGTATTTTCTGAACAATATTATTGAAAATATTGTAATCAAAGAACATTTGGACAGTAGATTGTTCTTCCGCTGACTGCTAGAAAAAGTCATCCAGGCAAAGCATAAATATGAGACAGTTATTTCTGGGAATCCTGAAGACATGTAAGCTAGACCTACATTTTGGAGCAAACTTAAGATTTTGATTCCAGGCCTGCTACTTAAGTGCTCCAACTTACATAGATCATAAGAAAATTTAGCAATTTTTCATGAGTTGTTGAATAAGTAGGATTAGAATATAACTGATGTTGTATTGTTACTGTCTATATTCAACAACACTATAAAATTTATGTAAAACAGATAAGAATTAATAGTAATCTATTTCTGTTTCTTAATAAATTTTTTTAGAGTTTCAGCTCAACGTCTTTTTGAGCATTTCTATTAAAAAATAATAATGGCTGAAAATTTAGCACTAAATGAAACTTAGATTAACTGAAAGGAAGAAGCAATAACTTACGACATAGAGCTGGATCTTCATCAGAACCATCAGGGCAGTCTTCATCTCCATCACAATGCCATGCTTCAGACACACAGCGACCTGTACTTTTACATTTGAAGGCATGCTCTCCACAATCATGAACTAAAAGACAAAATTAGTATTGAGGTTTTATTTTTTATAGAAAATTAAAAAATTAGAATAAGTGTGTAAACAAACATCTAAATATATTTATAAAATAATAGGTTTAATATATATTAACTAATAATTTAATGCTATACTATGTATAAGTTTATGACTTAATTGAGAATTTCATGAAAGTACTTTTAGAAGAAAAAATATTCAGCAGATGAAAATTTTTTTAACTATTACTATTAATAACATTTTTTAAAACAAAGGAAATTTTATAAATACATATTAAGATAACAAATAAAACTTATATTTGAAATAAAAAAATAAAATTTATTGCACACTTAATATTTTTAAATAGTATGAAATATTTACCACAAAACTCTTCATCAGATTTGTCACTACAGTCAGCAGTGCCATCACAAATACGGATTCGAGAAATGCAGCTTTGGTTGTTACGGCATTGAAATTGTCCTGGTTTGCAAACAAAAGGTGCTGCAAAAGAAATTCAAGTGTTATTAAAATGGCGTGCTTTGAATACAAATAATTACAATTTTTTAACTGCAGTCTGAGATTTTTTAAAAATGTTAAAATAGGTTGTTTCCCCCTCATACAAGGAGATGTTCTATTAGACAAGAAAGAATCATAATTTTTCATCCTTACTGTGTCATTAACAATTATAATTTTGCATTAACTAACATTTCTCACTCCTGAAATGCCACATAACAGTTTATTAGCAAACAAATAATAAATCTTGCACATTTCATTTAAGTAATACTTTGTGTTTTCTATAACATATCTCTCCACACCACCATTATTAACACTAATAAGCCTATATATAATAGGAAATAATATTCAAAAGAATTATAGTAATGGATTGTATTTACATTCCAAAATGGAGTAATAATAATTTAGGTATAAAAATTTTAGAAAAATTTTAAAAATTTGGGAGCTAATATTTCTTTTCTTTCTTTCTTTTTTTTTTTTTTTTGAAAATCCCTTATAAAATGAAATAAAGATGCAATGACTTTGTATTACAAAAGTTTTAATTAACAAAACAATTATATATTATGAACTATTACATGCTATATTATTCTTATAGTTAGGACCATTATCCAAACATTTGTTCAGTCAGAATGCAAGCTTCTATATTTTGAAGTTGCAAGATTCTACTATTGGCTGTCACACCAATTTCAAATTCACATTTAACAGGTTATTTTTAAGACGTTACATTCAATCCAGAATTTGCACCCTAATACCAAATATCAACAAGGTGAAAACTTGACTGATAGCAAGCAAAATAAAACATTTTCTAATTATGTATACTGTATTTTACTTTTCAAACATATGAACTGAATATTTATGAGTCAACAAGAATAAAAAAGTAAGAAATTGGAACTCAACTTCAGTTTAATAAAGTGCATCTCTTATAAAATGGTAAAAATAGACAACTTACGACAGCCAGCTTCATCAGATCCATCCCTACAATCTTTGTTGCCATCACAGCGATAATAAATAGGAATGCACCTTGAGTCTCTGCCCTCACACCTATGTTGACCAGCTGTACAATTAGGAAGGCAAGTAGCTGGATTGGATGAATCTTCCAAGTAGAATTTCTGTATTGATACAAAGTTATCTGGGCAAGCACAAGTGTAAGATTGACCTCCTGGAGCAATAAGGCAGAGATTTGAACATCCACCATTATTTCGTCCACAAGGATTAGTATCTACAAAAATGAGAAATTTATGTCAATAACAATATTTGTTGGAACAATTTAGATTTAAACATTTCATTTAATATTTTATGACTGCATTAAGTAATTTGCCACTTATATTCTTCAAACATATCGTACATATGACAAGATCATATATTTCGAGACAGTAGAATGGTTAACTCGCGTTTCACTATAATTAAAACTGAACATCCCTAAACAATATACTTTTGCTAAAAATTAACACATACATAATTTTCAATGGAAATTTAATATCAGAAATTTTATTTTAATTATTGTTTAGATTAGAAAAATTGATAATTGTTTAGATTAGAAAAAAAATATCCTCTTAAAATGAAGATTGTTTTCTCCATTTTCACGTTAATTTAATAAGTAGTAAAAATTTTTCCATCCACCTTTATAACAGCAATGCTTTTGTGATATGTCTGTATCAGTCCATAATTAAAGGGGAAAGAAAAAAGGTTCAGATATAATATTTGCATCATTAAAAAAAAAATTTTTTTTAAACAGAATCATGGGGTATTAACAGCTTCAATATAAAATAAGGTTGCTTTCAGAAGAACTATGCAGATCATTAATTGCTCTAAATATCCAAGCAAGACATCACCAAAAAAATAAACAATCATGTAATGTAATAATAAGTAAAAAGGATTATAATGTAATAATAAGCAATAATAACATTAAATCTTATTATGCTATATGCCAAATAAAGTGTGTCCAATTTTTTAAATAAAATATTAGACGCATATGCTTATATAGAATTATTCACAACATTTTTTTTAATTGCATCAAGCTTCTTGCGCTCAAATTTTTTTTATTTCTGAATATAATATTGTTCTTAAAACATGGGCTCCTGCAGTTAGTATTTAATATTTGGATCACATTAACCAAATATAAGTAAACATAAGTATCATAGTAAATATTTATTAAACAGCAGGGCATGTTAATGAAAATAATTTTAAAATTCTACTTTATTTACAGAACTTACAAGGCAATTGGCGTAATGGATGATAGATGTGAATATCATAAGGCCTATGAGATGTATTTCGGAGAACTTGCAAATCTTCACCAGTAAATTTGTCAGCTCTATAAACACCTTTCATGTTCCAATCAGTCCAGTAAATATAGTTATCAAATACAGAGATGGCAAATACATGTGGTACAGAGTTGCCTGCCAAAACTTGATGTCGATTCTTTCCATCAAAGTCTGCAAATCTGGAAGTATTAAGAAATGATTAAAATGAAAATCAAAAAACTATATAAACTGGGACAAATTTATAAAAGATGAATTTTTCTTCTTCTAATTTCATTAAACACAAAGCAATATATTTAAAAGCTCATGATTTTACTTAAAACATCAATTACAAACAATTTTAAAAATTATTAACTAAATATTTTAAATGACTAGTAAATAATATATTTTATACAAAGTTTAATATAAAATATATTTGGGTTATAATTTTTTTAATAAAAGTTAATTTTGCTTGCTTATTTTTTTATTTTTTTAAACAGTTACAATCAAGTTTCCTACCACAGGATTTCACATTATTTAGTACCAGAATATCTAATAAAATGAGAAAAAATGTATTTTTAATTTTGTCATTACAAGAAATTTCAAAATTATAACAGATTATACATACTCAATATAGTCCAAATGTGCATCAGCCCAGAATATTTTATTGCTAAAGTAATCGATGGTCAGTGCATTAGGCCATACTAGTTTATTTTCATACAGTACAATGCGTGAAAAATTGGTGCCATCCATTCCCATGCGAGCAATATATGCATGATGACCCCAATCAGTAAAATATAGATACCTATGTGAAGAAAAATGTTAAAAATAAAGAAAATGCAGATATAAAAGGATAGGAATACAAAGAAATATAATAAGAACCAAATAGAAAAACAATAAGCAACAAATGCATTTACAAAGCAACATAATTAGTCATGTGAAAAGATGAAAAACATAATATAGTTCAAAGACATTTCTATAATTTCATAATATATATCCTTCTCTAAAAGATTGTAATCCTTCTCTAAAATTGTAAAAATTGTAAAAATCCTTCTCTAAAAGATTGTGGATGAGCTTTGTTTTTAAACACGAGTATGTGGGATAAATTAAATTTGTGATATTACTCTGCATTTGCATATTTCAAATATCTTTTAGATAAATAATAGTTTGTTAAGGAATCCCCCCCCCCCAAATACTATTAAAGAAAAGGTACAATATAAATTACATCACAGGGATGTATTTTTTCAATAAAATTATGTTGAGAATGCCAAGGTTGAAAATATAGATTAATCACTTAAAACAAATTTAAATAGTCAATTCTATAACATTTCTATAGTTTTAACAGTATTCAGAATCTGAGAAATATCATGGGAAAATTGTAAAGTAATTTTATGATAACTGGGAAAGACCATTTAAATTTTTTTAAAAAAATCTATCAGATTTAATTTTATTTGTTGTTGATGAAAATGTTATTAAGAGCTTTGCATTCTATATTACTAAGAATATGGCAAATAATTGAGCATCAGTTTATGCAGCTAGCTAATAATATAACTGTATATATCATCTATATTAGATAAGAGCCAAAAATATAAATACACTATTCATCTTTCACTAATTCATAGAATTGTCTTTTCATTTATTTTCTTAATAAAATCATGAAATTGTAGATATTCATAAATATGCAATATAACATATGACATACATTTTATATATATCTACAATATCAGAAATCATTTACATCTCAAAATGCATAGTTTAAATAGTTATTTATTGCACACATAATTCAGTTTTCTACAGCCTTATTTGACAACACACAGAAAAAAAAATCTTTAGTCTTACCCAATACCGGGATGAACTGCAATTGCTCTAGGATCCGATATTCCATGCGTTAGTAAAGTTTTTCTGCTCGTGCCATCCAATTCAGCAACATCAAGTTGTTTAGATGTTCGATCAAGCCAGTAGATTTTCCTATAGGTAAGTTAATAACAAATGTAAAACTAAATTTATATTAACGTAACACATATTGGTTGGAATTAAAATTACTTTCAGTCATTAGAAATAATGCATTTAAATTAACGAAATCTAAAACCCATTGGTGTTGCGATTCAAAAACTTCATACTAATATCATTTGATTATAAATATATTAATAGTTGTAATGTAAATCAACAGAGCATGTTCAATTATATATTGTACTTGCATAATTTTAATTTCATTTGCTACAAATTTGTATATATTAGAAATTGAAAATTAATACTGTAAGTCCCCATTTCAAACTCAGGTCTGAATTAAACTTACAATTTGAAAATAAAATTGATAGAGTAAATTCTAGATAAACACAAAAGTTTTAAGTAAATTGTCAGTTATAAAACAAAACATATCCATAATCAGTGGCATTATTTCCCCAAATCAAAGAAAGAAGCAGTAAATCTAAAGAAAGATAAATGTATATAAAGAAATAGTTATCACCCAGAATAATTTTCTTTTTAAGCAAGCATTCCAGCCAGTAAAATTTTCATATTCAATAAACAAATTTTTAAATACACTATTTAGAAACACTTAAATACTATATATAATATTAAAAAAAAGCATATTACCTTCCAATCCAATCAACTGCTAATCCTTCTAAACCTTGAGTATCATGTTTTATAAGTGTTTCTTCTCCAGTACCATTAATAAAAATACGACTTATTGTCTTGTTTCCAACGTCACAGAAATAAAGCCTACTTTCTAAATAATCAAAATCTAAAGCAACTACATTTCTTAAATCCATCTTTATTAGACTATACTGACTGCCATCAATACTCATATTGCGAAGGTAATATCTATTTGTGAAGATAACCCATGGTTCAGTATCTGAAAGAGAAAGTCAATGTAATCAAAATGTCAAGAATATAGGAAAAATATTATTATAGTATTTTATACAGTGCTTAAATCTATATTTACAATAATTATGCTAATGTTATTTATATTACCTGTTCAACTTGGTTCCTTCATCTATAAAATTCTTTGTAGAAATTTAACAATACTAATTTGTGTTAGCAAAAATCACACACACAAACTAACAATGATTTTATGTAATATTTTTTAATTTAAAATACAACTTTATGAAATATTAACTACTTATAAAAACTCTGTCTTATTTATGCAAGATAAATGTATGTATGAAAAACTGAACTGAAATTTTTTTTGAACTGAACAAAAAAAAAAAAAAAAAAACTGAACAAATTATTTGCAATGAATGAATACTCTTAAAGAAATATAAATTAAAACTAGACTATCATGTTTGCTTTCAGTTACAATTAGACATCACAAATAATTTGTATTTTAGAAAAATATAACTTGTACACACTTCATTTTCAAAAATTCAATAAACTCATCTAATTTAGAACATTCACAATTAAACAATTATTAAGGCTTTTGGAAATGTAGTCTGTCAGATCAAATCTGCTCGATATTTAGAAACAATTCTAAATCTTTTTTTTATACAAACTTTATTGCCTTTCTTCTACAAATTGGCAAATTGCTAAACACTTAAACCAAAGAAACTTGATGGCCTATTTCGATTTTGGTCTGAGAATTAAGAAATTTTTTTTAAAATCGGTACTTGTTTATTTTTAAGACATAGTAATAAATTGTCAAATAAACTCGGGAATGCAACCATCTTATGTATAATGGAATTTGGCAACTTTAATGAAATTTTTAAAAAAATCACCAAGTAAACATTTATCATAATGTAAATCAGAAAATTTACCAGTAAACATAGATTTATACAAATAAGCGCAAATTAAATTAAATTTAATATAATTTATTTTAGAAATGTATGAAGTTTCAAATCAATTATCAAACATTATTTCTTAAAATTTTACTTATAATAGCATTTTTATATTTTAATCCATTTTTTTTTATTTGCTGCTTATGACATTTCCCATGTCAGTAAAAACAAACATAAAAGGTATGGCTTTCAAAACAAATTCAGAATCCTTTCCTTAATTTAGTATAAAAGGAAGGATTTTTGCATGAACTCGATATAAAAATTTATAAAACCATCAATTCAATAAAATTTTTCATTTAGATATAACATACTTATCACAAAACACTATTAAAAATTATGGAATAAAACTCACTATCTTTTCTCTTGCAGGTACGTCCATCAGTTTCTCTTTCATAATATGTATCATTACATTTACAATAGTAAGAGCCAGGTGTATTGAAACAATATTGTGAGCATACTTCGGGCTTCACAACACATTCATTGATATCTTTACATGCTTTTCCATCCTTAGCCAATTCATATCCTTCACTGCATTCACAATAGAAGCCAGTTAGAGTGTTGACGCACTTGTGTTCACATTGATTTGTTTCAACTTTGGCACATTCATCAACGTGGCAATGAGCTGGCTCATCAGAACCATCCTCGCAATCAATTTGCTTGTTGCAGACTCGCTCATAGGGAATACATTGACCACCTTTGCATCTGAACTGAGCACCAGAACATGTTGGAGTTTCTGAAGCACAGTCTTTGGCCAGTTCGTCACTTCCATCACCACAGTCATCTTCGCCATCACAATGATACATCTTACGAATACATTTTGCATTGCGGCAAGTAAATTCTTCATCAGTACAGGCTCGGAAAGCTGCAAAGGTAAAAATAACATAAGATAATTCAGTTAAAGATAACTAAAAACAAAAAGAAAATTTTAAAACTAATTTTTAACTCTTTAGTATTATATTAGTATTTTAAACCTTTTTTGTACTTCTAAATTAAAATTTTAAACAATCAAAATTAAGATAAGCAAACACTAAAATATACATTAAAAATAATTCTAAATAAAAATAAGAGTTATGTTACTGGTTAAAAATACAATTTTAGAAACCAACAAACAATATGAATATAAAATTCCATTAATCTGCTATTCAATATAAATTTTAAGCTACCAAAAGTGATATAGCAGAAATTTAATGCTCCATTAGACAGAAATAATGTCAAACATTCATAATGTCTAGGAATATTTGAATATTGCAGAGTACATACTCATATTCATTTATCACCTAAAGAGATTTGTTTTAAAATAGGTTAGAATTGCAAATATATTGATCTAAATTATTTAACTCATTATTTGGAAGAATTTCCATTGTTTCAAGTAAGAATATTATATTAGGAAAAATTAAAATTTGTGACTACACATTACTTTTTTTCAGAATTTGCCAATTTCAAAATTCCTCATCATTATGTCAATCATTCCTTCCTGTTCTCTGACCAGCACATTAAAATTGACATTAATGTTTGCATATATTTACAGAATTCCATAGTATGTTACATAATATTCCGTTAAAGATAGCATTATATATACTAAAGATATTCCCTATAAGCATACAGAAAATGGAAAACTTAACGTGTGCTAATGGGGAAATACACAATTACTTTACATTCCACTTTTGCAATTTTAATATAAAAATGCCTTTAATGTCTGTTTGGACAGTTAAAAATCTCATTAACTCAGAAATGAGAGGTAAATTTCTAGGTTTGAATTCTTTCAAATTCCTACTCAATAATTAATGAGCATATTAATAGATCACTTTTAGAAAAATTTGTAGACAATGATCAACTACTTACTGCAATTTTTAGGTTCATCAGATCCATCTCCACAGTCATTGTCATGATCACAAACCCATTCTTTATTGATACATCTTCTATTATCACACTGAAATTGATTGTTTTCACATGGCTCAGGAGGAGGACAGTTATGGATTGTACTATTTTCATCAGCACCATCAACACAATCGGGATCTCCATCACAAACCCAGCGTTTTGGTATACAAGAGGCCCGACCCCACTGTTTATTTTGTGGACATGTGAATTCTTTTTCAGGATCACATTCTCTGGTTTCTGCAAAACAAAATATAAAAAATAGGTTAATAAGTTGTAAAATAAAAGATAAACTATTATTCAAGATTTTATTACAAAACCACACTGTTATCTAAAAATTAAAACTAAAATTTTTCTTCTTCTTTAAACACACAACATTATACATCGAAGAAAAGGAGTACTAATTTGAAATGAATAATATTGCAAAGCTAACAAAATTATCTCCGAGAAATAAAACAAAAGTTTTATATTTCTCTAATTATAAAATTGTTTTATCTAATCTTTTTAAATTCGATCAGCAGTATCTATTCAAATTACACTATTTAATTATCACTGTAATGATAATAGTGCAAATTAGTTTGAATTTTGCAACTCAGTAAGTTAAAACATTGTTTACAGTAACATATTTTTTTGAAAATCTTAATAAAATTTTTAATTTCTTAACCCTTTGAACTACATGTTAGTAATAATGTAGTGATAAAGAAATCCGAACAAAAACTGTATATGCCATGAGTAAAGTTGCACTTTGCAAAAACTGTTTTGCAATCTATCATATGTAGAAATGTCATGAATAATGTTGGATATGTAATTGGTAAGAGATTTCTTGCAATAAAATTGTTTTAAAATATTATAAAAACTAGAAACTC
>JAPMOR010049001.1:367807-467037 GCA_026543865.1 Argiope aurantia | reverse complement strand
AAAAAAGTTTTTTGCTAACTAATTTTCAACATAATATTATCGCAATGTAATCTTATGTATCGAATTTTAAGTAAACCATATCTAATCTTACTTTTTAAAAATTGTCTTAATCTGGCGATTATCTACGTATTAGTAAATTTTTCTGCAGAAAAATAATTTTTTTTGTTTTAATTCAGGTATTTATTGTCTGCAAAATAGAGCATAGTTTTCAAAAATACAACACTGCAATGAGTAATTAAAATTCTCAGCAAAAAAAAAAATCACTATAAATTGTAAGAATCGACAATAGAATAGGAAAATGTTACTAGTAATTACATTAAAAACTGTTCAAACTATGTTAGGAATAAAAATTATATTCGATTTCTATGGGAGCAATATAATATTATAAAAACATTTAAAGATATTTTTAATTTACAAAACAGCAGATAATTGTTATCTGTGTGATGCACAAAGAGATGTGAATACTTTTGAAACGAAGATATAAACAATTAGGATCTTTAATACATTATATATAAATTCTTACATTTTATTAAAATTGACGAGTTAAAATTATAAAAATAAAATAAAATTCACAATGCTGTGTTCAAGCATTGTCAGCTAAATTCACAGCTTCAGGAATGCATGAGAAATCGATTTAATTTTAAATATAATTGAAAAATTGTAAAATTATTGTTTAACGTACTATTCAGCAGATATCGTATTGGCAATTTATTTAGTATCATAATATTTAATACAATATTTTCTCCTACAGAATTGATGGAATAATTTTCAGGGAAAAATAATAATAAAACTGAGTTAAAAGCCTTCTGTAGGGTTTGGACGAGGCGAAACCGCAAAAAAAAAGCAACCCGCTTATTACGGAGGGAACAGATGACCCATTAACTCTACGGGTGGTTGAAATCGAAGAGGTTATTTTCAACAAATGCCTTAAAAGAAGGGGAAAGCATCTTCTAGTTTCTCTCACTGAATGCCTACATTCAAAGTAACGTTTTCGAGTTTGGGTTGCCGAAGCTTAAAGGTTAAAATACAGTCTAACAGCAGTGTTTAATACAATGCAGGCTCTTATAAGGTTGCACATCATGTCAAATATTCATTGAAATTAAATACATTTGAATGTTTTGTTTTCCAAAATAGTTTCAAAGAACAGTTCCGTAAACAATAGTTTACCTCATAATATATGAAACTAATAAAAAATAATATCATTAAAAAAGTTAACTACTTAAAATCATAAAATTTCAATAGGAAAGTATGAAAATTAACAATTAAAGCTCTTCACATATAAAATTAGGAACACTTGCAGCTAATGCTCTTAAAAATTTCACTAACAATTAATGATTTTTAGATTCAATATTTAAAGAAAATAAAAACACATTTAATTACAATTTAAATTTCTCTTAATATTCTTATTAAATTACCTGAAACTGTTGGGTGGGCAAGTTCTTTGAGCACATAATGCTGGATTTTCATCAGAATTATCTCCACAATCATTATCTCCATCACACAGCCAGTAAGGTTCAACACAAATATTAGTTGAATTGCATTTGATATGATTTCCAGGACATGTCCTGTTTTTCTGACAGTGCTCTAAGCTTTCATCAGATGTTTTGTTGTCCTTGCAATCATTGACCCCATTACATAGCTGACTCTTAGGGATACAACGGAAGTTGGCACAAGTGAATTCTCCATCAGCACATGAAGGATATTCTAAAAGATATATTACAATTCTTATGATCACAAGAAATCATTTTTAAAAAAGATTCTTAAAAGATCTGTAACAAATGCTAATTGTTGGATTTACTTTGAAATCTGTATAAAATAGTATTTGATATCTGCATACCTGTATTTAGGCATGATTTAATATGCAAGTACAAACATAATATTGAACGATTTATGCAAATTGGTGAGAAAAAATATACATTAATTAAATTTAAAATATCAAATGAAAAGCCAAAGAATTTAGTTTATGAAACATTAATATTTATTAGCAACACACGATTTATTTTTTCTGTAATCATGATTCAACCAGCAAACTCCAAAAGAGAATAAGAACCAAATAAATAAAATAAGAATTTAAAAAATAAAAATCGACATTTGCCCCCCCCCCATCCCGCAGCAAATGTATATAATCATATAAAATGCTTTTTGATAGTAGTAAAAATGGCATAGAAATCATTCATGTAAAAAACAAAGTTTAGTTTATAAAAGATTTTTTTATAAGCATTTTTGAATTTTTTTTTTGGATTTGTTACTTCCTTAAAACTACTGATTCAATATATAAATATTCTTCATAATTTTTGTTTGCAAAACAAAAAAATTATTACAAATAATAAGCATTGATAAACAAACAAGTTAAAAAATATTATATATATAAAAAATAAAGGTTAAGCATATTTTTTGACTGCCTTACAAATCCAATATGCATATTTATATTTAAAATTTTTTTATACAACCTCTAAGTAGATTTTAAATATGTATTTTGAATTTCAGTATAGAAAAATTTCAAAAGCACTACAATAAAAAATTTTTGAAAAAAAAGAATACTAACCACAATCCATTTCATCAGTTCCATCTCCACAGTCATTTTCATGATCACACCTCCAAGTCTTAAAAATGCATCGGCCTACACCACACCGGAATTCAGCAGGACTACAGGTATGAAGAGCTGAAATGCAAAAGGAAAAATCAAAACTATTTTCAGGGTTAAATCCACTAGATAGAGAATTTCAGAATGGGTTTCAAAATTTTAACAGATATTCAACTTTATCATAAATTTAAATATTTATTCTGATACATTTATTAATGAATTATAAAATTAAAATATATACCTTTAAGAGCAACTTACCACAAAATTTAGAATCTTCATCAGTATTGTCACCACAATCATCATCACCATCACAAGCCCACAAGCGAGGAATGCATTTTCCATTTCCACAAGTAAACTTACTATCACTACATGTTACATTTTCAGCTGAAAATAAATTTTACGTTATACAAAATGATAAAACTAAAAATACTTTATACAAACCTTTTCTTCTTAAACTAGAAAAAAATGTAATAAAGTCCTTTGTGATCAAAACATGTTTAAATTCACAACATTTTACTAGTTAAGTTCAAAAAAATTTAAACTATGAATAAGAATTTAAAACCTTCAATAAAAAATAATTAAAATAAATCTTGTATGCATCAATCTCTAGCAAAACGCAACATAGAAACGGCATGTAAATTATTACATGCAATTCCACAAACAATGTCGTATTTAGAAGAATAAATCAATTACACGGCATTATTCAAATGGGTGACAGCGATTGATATAAATACAATTAACCAAGTTACAACTTGGTTAATAACAAATTAATTAGGTATTACTTCATTAATACAAATTAACCAAGCTTTGTTTAATTATTTTTTAATTCACATATGATTAAATATTATATACAAATAGGCATTTATTAGAATATCATTCTAATCTTTTAAAAAACAAAGATACAGCAAAAAATCTTTTAGAGTGCAAATATACAAGTTTTTTTATGCTGTCAATAGTAGAATACACAAAGACACAGCTGAATGCAAGTTGCAGTAATTTTTTTATTTACCTGCACACATTCGACCTTCATTGACAACTTTAAATCCCTTCTGACATAAACATTCAACAGTACCATTTGGTGCTTGATGGCAAGAATGAGCACAACCTCCATTATTGGTTTTGCAAGGATCATTAGTACCTACAATAAAAAATACATAAAGTAATATTATCTTTAAATTTGGATAAAAAAAATTCATTAACAAATTTACATTTGTGATTAAAAAATGTATTAATTTGGGTCAAATGCATTATACTTTTACACATTAATTTTTTTAGATAAATTTAATGCATATTAAGAACTTAAAGAAGCAAAATATTTCAAAATTAATAAACCTGATTATGTTACTAAAAACTAGCTTACTTGGCAATTAAATATTACATAATATTAATTATAACAATTATTTTGTGCCTCCATTGTTTTTACAAATGCCAGTAGAAAAATAATACACAAATTTTAACACATTAAAAAGAATTGCAGAAGGAGATAAGATAGAGAATAACTCTTGTATAGTACACAAATACAGTTGAATGAAAAACAAACAAATCAAAATATTTAAAATATTTTCTATTCTCTTCTTGAAGCATTTTAATAATTAAAGAATATTGAATAAAAATAAAATGAAAAATCACAAAAACTTACATGCTTGTCGATCAGGTGCAAATATATGTATATCTCGAGGAGATTCTTCCAACCTTTTTACCATATCAATCATACCAGCTCCAGTATGCTTTTCAGCTCGATATACACCTCCTACAGAAAATTTTTTATATGAGTATAAATTGGTGTAGATACATTAACATTCTAAAAAGGAAAAAAGCAATTTAATATAATAGTTACAAAATGTTTTCATTTCATTTTTAAAAAATCACATTTATTCCTTAGAATTAAATTCAGCAAAATTTCAAAAGTTGCTTCATTCCATTCTTATAAATTATTTCAGCTATAATAATTTAAACTTAAATTTTTTCTAGATTCAAGGCTACTTACTTAATTGCAAATCTGTCCAGTAAATATATTTTCCAAACACTGTTATAGCAAATGGATAAATTGTTGCAGAAACCAACACTTCTCTATTTGACCCATCCAAATCTGATCTTTCAATCTTTTCTCTGAAATCATACAAATATTTTTTTTAAATTCATTTCTTAGAATTGGCATTAGAATGCAAGAAGTATTTCATACATTAACAGACATTTACCTTAAAGCATCTGTCCAATACAACTTTCTGTCATCGTAGTCAATAGCTAAACCGCTAGGTTGAGTAAGATTGGTGTCATGTATAGCTATTTTGTTGTTTCCACCCATTGTAGCCTTGAAGATTTTGCCAGCATTTCCAAATCGTCCCCAATCAGTGTAATACATATATCTAAAAAGAACAAATAATTGAAATGAAAAGAATTTACAAAAATTCAACAAAAAATATGCGAGAAATTTTTAAAAAAAATGCATGCATGTGAAGCACAACTTAAGCACTTTGTTTTTGTCAAATTAGTGAAAAATTGCCGATGTATTAAATCGATAAATTAATAAAACTAGCGGAAATCTTAAAAAGTTTGTGAAAAATGCTCAATTCTTCTCCTTAAGTTCACAAATAAAATAATTATAAACCTAATTTTTTAACGATAATGTAGAACGGGTTAATATTTATACATCCTATTTTCTACTATAATACATTAGGAAAATGATTTTTTTCAATGTGAAGAATTAAGCTGATTAATTATGACATATCAAAAGTATTAGTTTTAAAACTTTTCATGCAAGAAAGTATTGTTATCTTTAATAAAATATTAACAATTACAAAAGAAAATTAAGTCAAATGCAGTATGATTAGAACATGAAATCATACAAAACAAACTTGAAATGAAATTATACTCAGAAATGTCATATTTACAAATAACATCCTCTCCTACTTATCAGGTTTTCTATTAAAATCATTCATATTTTTCTATATATTTTATACTCAAACAATAAATAACACTACTTTGAAGTTAATATGACATAGTATGAATAATAATTTTTAAAAACATACCCTTCACAGGGATCAAGTACTAAAGCTCTGGGTCTCTCCACACGAGTAATCATTACAATGTTTGAGCCATCCATATCCATGGCATATATGCTACGATTACCAGAATCTGTCCAATAAATTTTCTGCCTTGTCCAATCATATGCTATACCTTCAGGATTTATCCCCTTGTTTAGAATGACATTTACTTTATTCATGTCATCAAGATTAGCCCATGATATGCTGCCATCAGGACGTATTTCTAGAAAAACATATTGATTAAAATTTTGTTCAATTATACAAACCCTACAGAAAAAAATATGCAATTCCCATATTAAGATAAAAAGTATGAAATAAAATACCAATTTCAAAAAATCGAATTGGTGAAAATTTTGAATGGTGTACATGTATAGAACATATTTTTAAGCTCTGTAAGAGGGAAAAAAAATAAGCAATTACTCATTGTTTAGTGAATTATTTTGTAATAAGCATAAGATAAATAAGTTCAGTGACTTCTTTTCATGTTATTTATTTGACAGTAATCGATATCAAATAATTTAAACATACATTTAAAAGAATGTCACTTACGAGTAAAGAAAATTCTTTTATCCTTATAGTCAAAATCAAGTCCAACAACATTTGATAAATTAGTCTTGGGTGGGAAGGGAATGCTTGTTACTTTTGGATCCAGGTGCAAACTCCTTATTTCTTTTCTTGTAGTAAAAACAATATATTCCTTCAAATCTAAAAATAAAAACATCAGTAAGACCATAAATTAAAACAAACTGAAAATGCAAAATAAATCACATGATATTTTCTAAATTTTATAATTTCAGACATCAATTTTAAAAAAGAGCAGATTATACAAATATAAATGAATAGATAACAGTTTATTCACCTCCACATTTTCTTTCATCAGGTTGTAGAATACCCGAAGAACAAGCACACTTGAAAGTCTTGTTAGTATAAGTATCAGGCATTGCAAAACACAATTGCTCACATTTAGCAGATGAATGGGAGGCACATGGTGAATCTGGAGCTGTTCAAGTATGAAATTTTCAATATTACTAACAATATTATAGTATAAATGGATTTATAATTGTATTCCATAAAATGAAGTACCTAAAAGATTCATTATATTAATATTTTTAACTGCTTACCAGATGGCTGATTCTTGCTATCAAATATAACAATGTCTCGCAAAGTATCCATGTCAGCTCTAATAGATTCTACTTTTGAATCGTTTCCTGGATTTTTGTCACCTCTGTAAATAGAGCGAAGATTTCGATCCACCCAATAAACCTTGGAGCCATAAATAGCAACACCCATCGGATTAGGATAATTTCTATAGACATACTGTCTCATATGTCCATCATAGGTCACACGCTGAAAAAATTTTTTTATAACATAACACGATGTTGATTATTTACTTAATACCCTTTATGATACATCAGAAAAAAATTAAAATTTTCAGTTTAAAAAATAGAAAATTGCTAATTAAGAGATTAATGTGCTCAACACAATTTAAACATCTATATAATAAATAATTTCTTTAATCAATAGCAACTTAGGCTATTTGACAGGAAAAGCCATTCATGCAATCAGTGTCTAGTTAAATGGTTCCAAATATGATTTATTTAAAAGAAATTACTACATTTATGCGTGATGCAATTTCAACAATCAGTACTCTGATGCAAGTGATGAAATTTGTTTAGTCTCCTGGTTCCCTTTCTAAGGTATTAAGAAGTATAGGAATGGGTGACATTCATTTTTGGTAATTACTTGAAGCTTTGTGCTTAGCATCAAATTCAGTTGCCACCAAGAGTAAGCTGTTTATGAACACTCGAATAGGATGCATTTACAACAGAAAAATTATTTTCTAGATAATATTGAGTAATATTTCCATTAATTATATACCTTTCTATTCTGAAGTTCATTATTGTCATTTTTTATATGGTAAGCATTAATTATACCCCCCCCATACACACACTCAAGTTGAATATAGACAATCTGAATTCATAATTATATGATTTTTATGAGTAGTTAAAGCTTAGACAGATCTCCAATAATACAAAATGCACAACAATATCATAACATTCAGAATATTAAACTAAATTATACAGTTTTACATAATACTTTATGCTAATACAGTTATTCAGCAATAAAGTATTTACTAGCTATATATCTGATCAATCAACAAGTGGCAAGTTTAAAATGACCCTTTTAATTTTTTTTACTTCATAAATTTATATAATATTTATAACCTGTCATAAAATGTAAGTCATATCTACAAGCTATAAAACTAAGTAATTAATACTTAAATGTAAAATTACCTGTATAGCATCTTCTTTAGAATCTACCCAATAAACATCATGTGTTTCAATATCAATAGTTAGATCTCTTGGACTACTGATTTGAGTCACCACAATAGGCACACGATTAGTTCCATCTAAGAAAGCTTTTTCAATTTTGGGATACTGTCCATAATCAATCCAATACAGGTATCTTTTAATTGGATTAACAGCAACCTCTCTGGGAGAGTCCCTTGTAGTTTTCAAAAGAACCATTCGCTTGGAGCCATCAAGCCATGAAACCTCAATGAATGTTTCGTGAGGAAATACATTAGTGAAATATAGATTCCCTGATAATAGAAATAACATTATTAAAATAAATCTAAACATTAATTTTGTTAATCAATTTCTGATAAACTATTCATAACATAATATAAACTCAAAATTCTAATTTAAATATATATTATGTTTCAATTAACTAATGAAAAAAAATTTAAAAAAAATATTTTTAGTTTTAATTTAGCACCAATTTATCATAAAGATGTATATTTTACAAACCACAGTTTGAAATAATTGCTTTTAAGCTATAAAATTTTGCTTCAAGTGCTATATTTGTCCTACAAAAATCTAAAAATTTTTTCAGCAAACACTAAAAAAATATTCAATATAGTTGTACATTTCAAAAAAAAAAAAAAAAAAAAAATTTGGGAAAAAAAAAATTCTATCATTATATGCATTCCATTTCGATTTTTATAAACACAAGTTTTGACTTAAATTGTATATACACTTAACACTATCAGATTAAGCATATAGTAATTATTAATGGATGATATCAATGGATTCAGTTCCTTGTTAATCACTTACCAGCAATCCAATCCACAGCTAGTCCTCTAATACCATTGCTTCCAATTCCATCAGAAATGATATGTTCAAGACCAGTTCCATCGGGTTTAACACGATATATTCCATTTTTCTCTCCTTGGTTGAATTCAACCCAGTAAATATGATTTTCAGCATAATGTATATCCAAATGAAGAATGTTATGACCTAAATATAAGAAATATAATCATTAAAAAAATTATGTAATTAAAATAAGTGATTCAATTTACATGTCAAATAAAAATAAATTGCAAACTATCTGCGATATGGTAAATGTTAATATTTTTATTAGATATATCGTGTTAAAACATTTTTTTAATTTCTTTTTTTACTTATTATAGGAATGATGGGGTTGCGATTTTACAGAAATTGTAGTTACAACATTCCCACTTACAAAAACCTAGAATTGTAAAAGATTCAAATGATACAATCAATTTCAACGAATGGTAATCATGTTTCTAGCAAATTACACTAAATTTAAACTAATAATGATCCTCTACAAAAGAATTCATCCACCATATTTATTAATTACATCTGATCCTATTTTCATATTATAAATATATATCTTCTGTTATCTTCACTAATAGAAGCTTGTATATATATATTTTTTTACACATACAGGTTTCCATTATTGCGTTTTCTCAAAAAGGAAATAAAAAATTACCTTGTTTTGTAAAAACACATACTTCATAGTTATTACAGACTAGCCGCCTTTGGCGACCAGCCGGTTCGCCAGTATTACCGCTCGCTACAATTTTCAATTCAATATTTCAAATAGCTTCTCTTAATATCTTCTCATACAAAACATTTTTAGTCTTCAAATTTTGATACTCATACCAAACTTATACTGTTGTTTAGATCGTTTCTTTCAATTTACTATATATATATTTTTCTAATTTGTTATCATTTCCGGTAAAACTTCAACTTTAAATTAAAGTGGAAATGATGAAATTAATACAAAGATATTTTTAAATAAAACCAAGTGTTTTATTTTATTTATCATCTTTATTGTTATTTATTTATTATTATTAATACTGAATATGAGTATTGCAAACAGAATCGCTCGGTATTTAAGTCTTATGTGAACTACAAAATATTTTTCATAATTTATGTAATATCTTAAAGAATAATTCAATAAAAAATTCTCAGATTCAGCATAAAATTCAGTTTTTAGTTTTGCTTTCAAAAGGATTGAAATGAAATCAATAATAATATTTTGTTCCAGCCTATAAATATATTTCAAAAATTATGAAGTCTAAATTTAATGCAATAAGGTATATTCTGAGAAATATTTTGTACACACCAAATTTTAAATAAATGAATGAATAAATGTTTCTATTTTCTGCGATCAACTAAGACTTATTTATGAAGTTTTGAATGTTAAAAATTTAGAAAAACTGAACATTTTCATAATTTGAGGCCAATTAATCTTGAGAAACCTGAGCGCTGATTGGCATATTTTCTTTCAAACAATGGATGGAAAATCTAAAATTATCTTTTTTTATTGAATAGTGATATTCAAATTTTCATAAATCAATCAGTTTAAGTGATTTAGTTGATTGGAAATTAACTCTTTTTTATTTAAAATATGAGTATTTCAAGAACATTTTGTTAATCGTGATTTCCACAGCAGAAGCTTTATGTAAAATCAAAAATTCGTTATTTATTAGAGCATTTATTGAACCAAGTTACATAAAATATAATTATTTTTCATTTAGACCATTTTAGCAGATCTGTTTCTTACTAAAGGTTTACAAATTAGCTGAGTATCCCTGATTTGAATGGATTTTCTGTTCATATTAAACAAAACTTGCCTTAAAATAACACTGATTTATTGGATTAATAATATAGAGAGTGTAAAGATCATAAAATAATTTTTCTTGAATTTTTTAGAAAAGATAATATTTTATATTTATTTCATTTCCTACAGACATGTGCTGAAAATTATATTTTTGCAGATTTCATTTCCAAAAAGATTTAATTTATTTTTAATTGGAGCTTTAATCAATGTGATGGCAACACTTTGAAAAAAGCTAATTTCCCCCCATGATTGCGAAACATACTCTTGCAGCTTAAATTTTATTTTCATTTTGTACAAAAAAAATTGTTGAAAAATATAGCTAAAATATTTAAAATTTAATTAAAAATAGAAACTTAATTTTAAGGTTAAAATATTGGTATCATTTAAAAGATTATTTTTTTATCTTTAACTTGATGTAAAAATCTTTTTTGTGCAATAATATTTTCGGAAGTTATAGCAGAAACACACCAAAATTTCGCTTAATTTTTAAATAAAATTCCAATTAAAAATTCGAAAAAATAACCCCGAGCTGCATATTCCCGGCCTCCAAGGTATACACGTGCCAAATTTGGTAGCTGTAGGTTGAATGGTCTGGCCTGTAAAGTGCCAACACACACACACACATTGAGCTTTATTATAAGCACAGATTACATAGTACATAATATAGTTTAAAGATTTACAGAATAAAAGGAAAATGGCAAATCAAATGATAATTAAAACAGTTTCTTAAAAATAAAAAGGCTTTGAATAAAATATTAACAAAATAGATTTCACAAATCATTTGAAATGACAAATGTAATTACCTGGACCAGAAATAGGACTCATAGCTTCACTGTGATCTTCTAAACTGAATCCTCTGGCTTTTTCCAGTTCAGAGACAATAGCAAACGACTGATATGCTTTGCAACCCGTTTCTCCATCAGACTGGTATCCAGTGCCACACATACATCGACGTTTATTATTAGCAAGTGGAATGCATAACTGCTGGCAACCTCCATTATTTTTATTGCACTGATGATTCTCAGGAGCTAAATTTCACGAGAAAGTAACATATTAAAAAGATTATATAATTCTTCAGAATACAATGCATAAACCTAACATATATACAAGTTCAAGAACTTTATAGCAGTTTTTTCACACAGAATTGGAGAAATTATGATAGAAATATTACAAATGAAAATTGATTTTTAAAAATATAGTAATGATCAATAAAGTATTTAAAACCTATTCCAAAGTAAATGTTTATTTAAATATAAATAAGAAATTATATGATTAATCAAGTATGTTCTTCTACTTAATGCAGAAATTTTTTTATTAAAACAACAATGAATTAGGGTTTTTTTTTTGTTCTTTATACAGAAAACAAAATACAAATAATTTCCATAAACATTAGTTTAAAATTCAATCTGTAAACAAACTTAAGAGGTTATGTCATTATAGCATATATGTATACTTACATGGTTTTTTGCTGTAAACTTTCATATTTATTAGACCTAATGCATTGCTTTCAAGAGTAATAGGATTATTACCATCTGGTAAATCAACTCTCTGAACAACTTCAAATATAGGATCTAAGTAATAGAGTTTGTTGTTGTACACAGTAAGACCCAAAGGTTTTGAAATACCACTTGATACAACAGTTTTCTTGTCCTTTCCTTCGGTTGATATACTGTAAATCTTGAAATAATAATAATAAGATATAGAAGAAAAAAAATTGAAGCAAGAAATGTAGCAAAACATTTAAACATCAATAATAAGCTTACAATATAAAGTGCATAAAAATAAATAATTCTGCAATTTTTTAAAAAAAAAACTTCACAATCCATTATTGCACACACAAATTATTTTTGTATGAATTATATCACTTCTATACATATTTTTAAAGAAAGGATAAGAATACCAAATGCAAAAATATTGGACATAAATGTAAATTTTGGATAACATTTTGAAACTAAATATTATTTACGAGTGTAAAAAACAGTGCTTAAATTATGAATTGCAATTATTCTAAAAATATATTTAATCAACTTACCACAGCATCTGATCGTTGACTCCAATATAAGCGTTTATTAAACAAGTCTATAGTGAGAGATTCCACATAGTTCATACCATCTTTTAAAAGAATGTGGGAATTATTTCCATCCATCTGTACAGCACCAAGCTTAGCATTAACTCCAAATCCTCCTTCATCAAGCCAATAAAGCATGCTAAAAGTATGATTCAAGTTAATAACAAAGCAAAATATGTGCATTATAATCATTTCAGTTTATTTTAACCTTAGTTTGTTTACAAATATTTTTTTATCTTGGTAAAAAAATATTTTAACAAATTAATACAAATTATAATGCATTATTGATTTCATAATATTAGAAAGAAATGCACCATGTAGAATCAAAATAGATTAGGTTGTTCTGAAAGAAAATTTTTTAGATACAACGATTGAAGAATCATATTTGATATTCAACTACACACACAGAATCCATCAATTTTAAACAAGCATAAAAGAAATGTGCAGATAGAAGATTTAAATTCAACAGAAGAGCTTGTCTTTATAATTGAATTAGAATGGCTTTTGATAATGCTAATTAATAATAATTTTTTAAAATAGAAACATACCCTCCTTCTGGATCTAAAGTCATTGCTTTTGGTCTTGCAACTCCATACTCAGTTCCATCATTGCTCAAAATTACTCTTCTGAAGTCTTGTTCACCATCTACCTAAAAGAAAATTTATCATTAACATGATGTTAAATAAAAGGTCATAAAATTCCTCAGCTCACCTCAATCATTGTTATGAAAAAATGATTCGACATAAATTCTACAACAGCTTAAATGGAGTATTAAAAGATAAATTTGTTATTTTTAAATATCTTAAAATAAAATAAAATTTTTAAATATCTTAAAAATACAAATTATTTCTATTAAAAGCAACTTTGTAATGAATATTTCTGTGCAACTATTTCAGTTTCTGAAATATATTTATAAATGTTTGATTTTTCTAAAATAACCAATACCATTGGTTGAAAAATTTAATATAAATTCAATAGTAAATAAAAAGAATATTTAGAAAAGCCAAAGGATTATATATTAATCATATGTAATAAAGATGGTCCAAACTGTTTTATAACATTAAAAAAAATCAAATAAAATGTAAAATCAGCTTTCTGTTTTTCTGAAAACAGACTGTTTAAGATCAAATTACAGTTCAGTTTCATTTAAGATTAATCTTTAATAGTGATAATTCACCTCACTTGTAAATAAAAATCTAATATGTGATAAAGGATAAGATGTCAAATATATGAAATTAAGAGTTCATTTTGGTAAGTTATTATTATACAAGTTAACAAATGTAGGTTAAAGAGTTAAGAAATGTATCACTTACTTTAACTACTTCAAAATTTGAAGCTTTCCTGTTTCCAACAAAAAGATTTCTACCAATCCAGTCAAAAGCCAAAATATAAGGAGCCCCAACAAAAGCTTCTGGTAAAAACTTGGTTTGATTTCCACCAGATAATGACACTTTGTATATTGTTCCCTAAAAGAATTTTAAAATAGTATAAAGATTGTCAATAATAAAAGGCTTCAAAGAAAAAAACTAAGGGAACACAGAAGTCATGGACAGAGTTTCCTAAAACAAATTTCAGGACTACAAAATTATATCCAGGAAATTTTTTTGGATATAGTTCAGAAACCATGTAAATTTGAGTAAATATATTAGAATTCATTTCTATTCTAAATAAGTAATCATTGCCTGTCTCAGTATTTTCTCTATAATGCTAAAAGGAAATAACATCCGATTATTACTCATTGCCAAATGATAAGCAATGAAGTGTCTAACATTCCTTTAATGAAATTTCTTATTTTACAAAGAATAGAAATTTTACTTCGAATAATACATAAAGGTTATTTTCTTACTACAAAAGATAATTTCTATTTAAAAATGTTTTCTGAACTAGTTTTTATTTCAATATTTTGCAAGTTTTTATTTCAATATCTTATTGGTGGTGAATGAATATTCAATATATATTCATTCACCATCAACAATATCTACCAAATCGACTGCTATAACTCCCATGTCTTTTCTTTTCCTAACAGAAAGTATAGAGCTATCCAATTTTCTCAGTAATGATGAACATTTTGTAATTGCTGAATATCCTACAGAGTACAATATATTGCAAAGTGTTAAAAAATGCAATTTGATAAAGTTAATTTTTAAAAAACTTTACAAGATGAAATAACATCATTTAAAACAATTTCAAATAAGACTACTGTTAAATAAAATTGCACAGAAAACGAGTTTCAATCATTAAAGAGATAAAGATCTATAAAACAATGCCATAAAACTTTTAAAAAAAAACACCATTGAAATAACAAATCATCTCATGCCAAAGAAATTACATCATTCCCTAAGCAAAGAAAAAATTTAGCACAGCATATGCATGACTGATAAAGAAAGGATTAACAATAAAGTAAAAAAACTAAATTTTAGAAGAATAGTTTAGACTTACATTTTCCTTATCATCCTCTTCTAGCTGTATGTAATAAATTATCCCTTCCTTCTTATCATAATCAAAATCATAACCATTTTCTATACCAATAACAGGAGTAAAAAAGCCAGAAGTTTTATCATTGGGATTTAAGCCCATAGCAACCAACTGAGAAGATCGCATCACCATTAAGTAAGGATTGTCCACTAGAAGGGGAAAAAAAAAAAAAACATTGCCATCAAAAATTTAAAAAGGTATACATATTAAAATTTTTCACAATTTTGCTTTTAATTTACATAGTAAATAGAATACCAATAAATTATCAACATGCAGATATTCATAGTTTTTTTCTGAAGTTTTTCACCTTCAAACACATTTTATATTATTTAAGTTATAAAATATTTAAATTTAAAATTCACAAATGTGAAAATAAACTGTATATTTATGTGCAGTAAATAATCAGAAATAAAAAATATTACTGGAATTCTTAAGCAATTATTAATAAAAGCCTTCAACATGGCAAAGAAAGAAATCACATTTAACATACAATTTAATAAAATTAATGCTTCTTAATAAATGAGAAGTTTACAGTGTTCAATATGCAAGTAAGAGGTTTTTTGGAGGCAACTCCTTTGTTTGCAAAAGACCATTTGAAATTGATATTCTTTGTGCATGTCTTAATAAATGTTTTATATTCTATTACTGTGCAATACACAAAACAGCAGAACTTTTGGGGACAAGATGGAGTCAAAGTATAAAATAACGCAATAATAAAATACATAAAAAGGTACATGATATTACAAATACGTACATATCAGGAAAAACTACAAATAAAGTAAAAAGAGTTAAAAATTTAGCACATATGTATCAATTTTATAAAACAGTTTTGATTATGCAATTGTTTTTTCTCTATTTCATACACAATACACATATAAAGAGAAAGGTATAATTATTTGCAGTAAAAAAACTATTTAAAAAAAGTCAGCAGATCATAATCTTCTGTTTAGAATTAAATTCTACAGTAAAAAAAAATCTTTCATTAATAGTGCTTTAAGCCAAAATTAAATATTAATAACTAGAACAAATTATAATAAGCCCATAATACACAAGGTATTTCAATATTTTAATTTAAATCAAGGTTAAAATTTACTATAGTAATTGAATTCACACGAGTCCTTAACCTTTTCAAGCCTAATAGGGCATGCTTACACTAATACATTATGGAATTGCTTGAAATCTATCTCAAAAGGGTTAAAATTACATTATATGTGTATAAACAATGCAAGTTACAGGTTTATTCTTATTTCCTCCCTGCCCAGATTTACTTGGCAATTTTTAGATTACACTAATCTCCTTTATACGGTCCATATTGGAGATATATTGGAAAAATCTTAGTAATATGTATATCTATAGCTTAGTGATAAACCTAAATGAAATAAAAATAAACAGACACTTATTGCAACTCAATAGAAACTGTACAAGAAATGAATAAAATAACACAGATGGAACAAAATGTGAATAAGTAAGGGCTACAAAAATAAAAATAACTTAAAATATGAATATAATTATTACAAACCTGGAATACAATTGCCTTCAGCTGTTTTAGTGTCTCTTGCAAATCCAGGTGGACATTTACAAGTATAACCAGAAGAATGTGATGGAGATAGTAGACACAAATGGCTGCATGTGGCATTTGCACAAGGATTAACAGCTTTAAAAAAATACATTTCGCATTAAAACTACCAAATGACAAAAAAAAAGTTTCAAATAAAAAAGTAAACAATGTTCTTGATTTTATCAATACACTAACAAAGTAAACAAAATCTCAAAAAGTACTAAGATTTTAAAAATGCTTTGGCTTTCATTTCAGAAGTTACCACTATGACTGATTATTTAATTTCTCTAGCTAATGAGTAATATACAAAGAAATTCCTTAGAATCTTCTAAGGAAGTATGCCTGCTGAAATGTATAATATTTATAAAAAGCTAATAATTAAAAAATTATTAATTCCCTGAACATATAATTTCCCTCACTTTTTAAGGTTTATTAATTCATTAAAAAAAAATCAAAATATATGATACGAGACATGCAAAAATTATGATTTTAAAATGTCGGAAGTTAAAGCATAGTACCATCTTCCAGAATGAAACAAGAAAACTGGAAGATTGTCTAAAAATGTGCAACTATTTAAAATTATAATGTTAATTTGTTACATGTAATTTCCCTAAACATTTCGATAGTACATAAATACTTACAGGGAGGTTGAAGCACAGGATGACTAACATGAATACCAAGAGGTTGGCTGACTAGATGAGACACTACAGTTTGATTAACTCCCTTATACTTATGGCAAGACAAAACTCTGTTTAACTGTCGATCTGTCCAATATAGAGTATCTTCAAAAATAGTAAGGGAATGAGGATGTAGGAGATACTATAAGAAAATAGAAAAATTTATATTATTAGCCAAGTTTAAATGAAATTCAACATTCAAGTAATTACATACATAAATAGAAAATAAAGGAAGCCTTACATGATTTTTAGCCAAAACTTGGTGGCGACCAGAACCGTCATAGTTACAGAAATCTATGTAATCCAATTTACTATCAGCAAAATAAACACGCTTATTAGGAATATCTATCGTGAGTCCATTGGGCCAAAATATTTTTGTCTGAACTATGACACGCCTTAGGGTGCCATCCATGCCACAGCTTTCAATTCTTGGATTCTCACCCCAATCAGTCCAAAACATAATACGAGCTCTATAAAAAAAGATAGCGTAATTATACAATTTACAAATTAGAATATTATATTAATACAAAAAAATTCATTTTATTTTTGCAAAATCTGTATAATATTAAATAAGATAAAAATTGTATAATTTCAATTTTTATTTTCATAACATGGAACTCAGAAATTCAGATTTTTCTCCCAATGCCAATTCTTATTTAACAATATTAATGTTACTTGCATCCAGTTTTACTTAACTCGGACTTTTATTTTGGCTTCAACAGCTTCAAATTATCCGTTCCATTGTACAATGCAAATATAATCTTTAAAATCCATTTAAAATTATTAAAACAAATATTTAATGAGTACTTTGCAGAAATTATTCCTGAAATGCAAAATAAAAAAAGGACCGTAGAAGAGAAAGGATATGTAGATAATTTGTACGGTAAAAAATATATATATATATTTGAAAAATATATATTAAAAGAATATTTGAAAGATATTTATAGATTCCATACAAATCATATGTTTTAAAATTTTCTATCTGAATAATTCAGTTTTTTTTTAAACACTAAAATTAACAACAAAATGTAATTTTACTTACCCTTCACTGGGATCAATGGAAAGACCTCTTGGCTGGCTGATATTATCATTCAGTAAAACCATATGATGCTCTCCATTTAATGTTGAAACATCAACAGTTTTCAGTCTAGAATCTACCCAATACAAATTTTTACCAACCCAGTCAACAGCAAGGCCTTCAACTAAATCCAGACCGCTTCCAACTATCTTTAATTTGAAAATAGAAATAAACAACACTTTAGAATTCAAACATTATCAAACATTTAAAGAAAAGACAACATATTAAAAATTATAAATAATAAAATTGAAATATTCGTTAGCTTTGAATAATATTAACATACATAACTTAAATTTAATTTGAGAAAAAAATAAAATTTCGGAGGCATATGTTTTGATATTGTTTTACAGCAGAATCTTAAATCAATAACTTTGGATGATTTTATTCTGCTAAGGAAAGAAATGCAATGAGTACAAAGAGTGCTTTTCCAGAACTCTTTATTAAGTGCATTTTTCTTTCAGCCACTGTTATTTTTGAAACCAACTTTTATTTTATTTTTGAATTATTAATTCCTTTTGTTTTTACACAAAATGTATGCAATATTCATATATAATATATATTCCTTTCTAAAATAATGCACATCTAAATTCCTTTTGTCTCACCCATGTTCTAGTGAAATGAAAAAGACTGGTGAATGAACAAAAGTATGACAAATTTCTATATTTGAACACTGCCATTAATTACAGATAATATAAAACGTAATCAAATTAAAGTCATGAAAATGGTATAATTATTATATTTGTACTATTCAACGAAACAATTAAATTTATTAAGAATACTCAATACTGGACAATTAAAAAGATTTTTCCATGGAAAACTTTCTTTAAAGGAAAGATTTTCTGAATTGAATAATATTTTATTTATTAAGCATGATAGTAAACCATTTCATGAATCATGTATGCATCTGATGTATACATAAACATTCCCTATTAAAAATCTCCATACACATATGCTATGCAAATCATAGCTTACTAGATATTCATAAATTAATATACTTGCAAAATTTTTAAAGTTATGATAACATTCAAAGCAAAGCTTACAATTTCAGGTTCTCCACCTTTCTTCAGTCGGAATATTTTCTTTAAGACCATATCTGACCAATAAATTGTGCCAGTTGACATTTCAGAAGCAGTAGCTACAACATTTTCAACTCTAACTGGGACTCGTTCTAATGTGGTTGTGTTCAAATTGGCAACTAATATGGACCGTCGATTGGAAATAACCAAATAAGCACTTGTCCAATCTATTAAAAAAAAAAAAAAAACATGAATTAGTACAATAAAAAATAGAATAAAAGAAAGTACCATCTATAATTTTTTAACTTTTTATACTGAAGTTTTAATAAATCAGTCTCATATTCAAAGGTTAAAAAATTAATCTCTTGTTAATAAAACCTAAAACGAATAACTTACTTAATGCTTTGCAGGTATGCCGATCAGAAGTTAGTATGTATCCATCTGCACATTGACATTTGAATGAACCTTTGGTATTAATGCACTGCTGACTACAAGATCCAGGAGTAGCACATTCATCAAAATCTGCAATATACAGAAAACAAAATATATGAATATTAAAATGTGCAGAATTTCAAAGAAAATATTGTTCTTAACATCCAACAATAATTAGAAATATTTATTAAATTATAGAAAAGTAACTCCTACAAATTTTATAACACTTAATTGCATCTTATTCATGAATCTTTTGATACTTTAGATTCACGAGTAAGATGCAATTAAGAAAGTACAATTGAATTGCAATAAAAGTGTAAATGAAAATATTTCAATTCATATTTTAATTTTAATTTCAAGTCATGTTGAAACAATTACAAAAAAAAATGTATCACAAGCAAGCAATTATGTGTATAAAAAGTTACCAAAATCTAGTTTTCATTAAAAATTTTGTTTCAAAGCTTTGACAGAACAGCACTGAATGAAAAAAATTTGGGAAGATAAAAAGTTGAAGAAATTTAGAAACAACAAACTTACCAATACATGTTTTCGTATCATTCAACACTTTCCCTTGTGGACAAATACAAATGGGTCCTGATGGTGTCTCTGAACAATTATGTGTGCAGCCCATATTTTTAGTAGAGCAAGTTTCTAGAGCTGTTAATAGTAATAAAAGTAAATTTCAAAATTGAAGAATGCATTTTACATAACCAATTCAATCTTCTGATTTCATAAAAACTAGGATGATTAATAATCTATGCTAAACTTTATTAAAAATATTACTAGATTAAGACATTTGATCTGGTTAGAATAGTTAAATTTGCCTAGTAAGATAATTAAAGGGAACAAGAACTGATGAATAACTTACTGCAGCCAGGTCCTTCGTCAGTGCTTTCAGGACAATCTGATTTTTCATCACATACTTTGGTCAAAGGTATACAACGCCCTGTAACTCCTGGACATGGCCATTCCCCACTCGGACATCCTTCAACAGCAGGACCTATACAAGAGAATATTGATAATTTTAAATGCAGTTTATGATTTCAATATAAATTCAGATGTTATTACAATTAAGTTCAATCATTTTGTAAAATGAGGAAAATGTATCTTGAAAATATCTAGAAAAAAGTCAATATGATAAGATATCAAACTGAAAAATATATCATTTTAAGGTCAAAATTAAAGGAAAGTATGATAAACATAATAAAAATTTAAACCATCAGGCTAATTAAAAAATTTACAGAACAGTAAATTATAGTCATGAATTATTATATTAAAATCATTGATGAATCAGATAAAATCTAAGAAAGTTTTAACTTCACAATGTGAATAGGTTTCAAAGATTGATTTCTCAATATAAAAATATATTAAAATAATATTCTTACCACAGGCATGTCGATGATCTTCATCGGAACCATCTCCACAATCATCAGCTCCATCACATATCCAGGATTTAAACACACAGCGAGTATTATTGCACTTAAAGTGATTAGGAGGACATTCTATTTCACCTGAGAAATATTACAATTAAATTATTTAATATACAAACTTATTAACTAAATAATATACACCAATATAAATTAATAGGAAATTTTTTCAACATGTGTTTAAGATGCATTAAACACATTATTTAGTACAAAAAAATGCACATTTTTAAAAGAAAAAAGGATTTGCAACAGGAAAAAATATTAGAAATATATAGTTTAAACATTCTTATAGGTAATCATATCAGAATTGGCTTGCAACAAAATGTATGCATTATTTTCACTTCAAAAGTAATTTAGGCCAACAAAGAATTTTATTTCCTAAATATTTTAGAATTACCACAAATAAAAATAACTTGTATCTGTAAAATTCAGCAAAGTTTCAATGAGTAAAGATTTAAAAAAATCATGTTATAACTACATATTTGTGTCTTAAAAAATATTTGTAAAAAAGATTTTAAAAAAAACTTAGTAATATTTGTCATGTTTGACAAGATGTAAAGTTAGAAGAGCAGTGCATTATAAAATGAAAGAAATATTCAAATGTATAATAATTTCAAATGTATAATAATTTCAAATGTATAATAATATCCATCTTTTGAAGGAAAAATCAGCTTTATATACAATTTATATATTTAAGAAACTTTTAAAAATTTCAAAACTGATAATGTATTAAATTTACCACATGAGCTTGGTTCATCACTTCCGTCTTCACAATCAGCATTTCCATCACAATACCAAGACTTAGGTATACAAATACGAGATGTTCTACACTGAAATGTTTTCTCATGATCACACTGGTCTGGAGCCCTAGAGGCTAGAATAAAAATAAAATTGCAATATACATACATAAAAAAACCATACTTAATAACAATTATTCAATAATAAAATTAAAGTTCTTTTAATTTAATCCATAATAATATGCCTTACGAAATGACGTACTGTGCAATGCATAATAATTCATATTTTAAAGGTTCTTCCATATTTTTATACACAATATTTATTCATGACAAAAATAATATCCGATCTACATTTGTTTTAAGAAAAATCATTTGCATTATTTACTATAAACTAAAGAATCAAGTACAATGGCATGACTTAACAATATTTAAATATCATATAACACTTTGTAAAATTAATAAATTAAGAAAATTAACAAGGTATAATTAACCTTTCATGTACCAAAAGACAAATATATAAAAACATCAATTTCAAAAATTAAACTCCATTTATTAATAAACCATAATAAAAAAATGCTCAGCATTATAATGAATTATTATTTAAAGCTTTTTTATTATATATTGTAACTTATTTGAGTATTCCTTTCATAAAAATTTTGGGGCATTTGATAATTTAGGAATGTAACAAGAACTAAACAAAAAAATTACATACGACAATTAACTTCATCCGATCCATCTTGACAGTCTGATACTCCATCACAATGGTAACTCTCATGTATACATTGTTTTAGATTGGCACATTGGAATTGGGAGCTAGTACATGATATTGGAGGACAACTTTGTTCATCAGCTTGATCAAAACAATCGTTATCACCATCACATACCCAGCTTTGTGGTATGCAATGACCCGATCCAGGACAGGTGAATTGGTAGTAAGCACATGTTTTTTCAGCTGAAAATGAAAAAGATGATTTATAATAGAGAAAAAAAATGATGCATTAATAAATATCACTCACATCAGGAAGAGAATCTATGTACAAATCCAAAGTGTCATCTCATATTATGTTTATTTTTATGATCAGACACCAAAAATCAAGGAATGTTTTTAAAATTTTCCTTTATTTTAAAATCCAGACTTTAATTTTTTAATTACAACTAAATCAGCCATTTGGAACAAGACTGTGTAAGTCAATTAAAAATTTAGCTTAATGAATAAAATTTCAATTGTGTAAGCAATAGAGTTTTTAAAATTTATCAATTCAACTTCTTAAATAATACTTATGATCAGATTAATAAATTATAAAAATGTGATGTATGAATTTATAAGCAATCATATAACACGTAAGTAATATAAATATTCATATAAAGATTGAATATAGCTTTATATAATAAATTAAAATGAATTGAGCTTTATATAGTAAATAAAATAAATGGCTTAGAAATATATTTTATTTAAAAGAAAATTTTATTTTCAAAAGTATTCTACTTCTTATTAGTCCATTTTATTAAAGAAATATATATATAATGTTATAGAATTTTTTATATTATATATTTTGTTATAGAATTAGTTATAAAAAATGGTATAGAGTTTATTTCCAAATTTATTATCAGAAGTAAAGTGTCTAATTTGATTAAAATTTATCAATTATACTACAAGTTACAAAAGTTCTAAAATTGTACATTATTATCATGAACATGCAATCCTATCTTTATGAATAAACAAGTCAATAATTATGTATAAATAATTAATGTAATGTATGTATTATGTATGTGTTGTATTATGTATTATTATTACGTATAAAAATATATACTAACTACAAAAGTCTCCTTCATCTGAACCATCACCACAATCATTTTCAGAATCACACTTCCATGATTTGGGTATACACCTTCCATTTTCACATGGAAATTCTGTTGCTTCACATGTAACATTTACTACATAAAAAAAGGCCAGTATCTTATAACTGATCAAAATATTTTTGTAATAATAACAAACTATCAGTATAGGAAGCAATATGAAAAATTTCAGAAGATATGGTTGAAAAAAATCCATATTTTCAAATGAAATATAACTTACCACATCCCATTTCATCTGAATAATCACCACAGTCATTATCAGAATCGCATCTAAATGATTGAGGTATGCATCTGCCTCCAGCACATGCAAATTCACGGGGTCCACAGGTACTTTCTGTAGGAAATAAAATTAATGTCCTATCTCTACTTATAAGAAATATATATTCCAATTTAAATTATTCATATAAGACAAATATCTAATGCAAACATTTTAAAAAACAATAAAATTATAATAAGTGGAGCTCCACAACTTTTAAATTAAATATCAAGTAATTATAATAACATATTAAGTACATAAAATAAATATAACAAATTTTATGTATATTTTCAAAAGATGCCTTACTTGAGCAATTTTGCATTTCATCAGAATTATCCAAGCAATCATCATCTCCATCACAAACCCATGTTTTAGGAATGCAACGCTGATTGTCACAAGTGAAATCCCAGGAATTTGGACATGCTTGAACAGGTGGTTCAGCATCGGGGTCCGGTTGACAAGTTCGATGGTCTTCAGCTAATCTTTCCCCATATGGACAGCCACATGAAGCTTTCAATCCAGGTCCATTACTGTTATTAGTTGGTATTGGAAAGCAGAATTTCTGGCAGTTGCCATTATTGTTGTAACATGGATGGCGATCTACAAATATAGAGAATAAATGTTTGACTAAAAACGATCTATTTAAATGTAGAAACACAATAACAAATGCGAAGAATTGAACATACGATCAATGGCTTGGTTTTCTCGACTAAAAACTTTAATGCCATATAAACGGCTGCCTTCTTCAACACTGGCAACTATTTCTTCTCCAACACCACTTTCTTTGTCCATTCTCAAAATAGCATCAAGCCTCCAATCAGTTACATATAAGAAGTCTTTCAAAGAAAAAGGAAATTAGTTTGCATACACAACATAAATGACAAGTATGCATATTTATATATTTTTTTAAATCTATGGTTTATAAAAAATTTCTAAATGTAGATTATATGCACTTTTAATATTTCAAGGCATTAAATTTTTCAAAAATTCAACATAATTTTAAATATTGAGGACAGTTAAGAAAGATAGCAGAATCACTTTATGCAAATTGTAAAATAAATATTTATTAGTGCAAGTTTTGTATGATTAACTAATTTAAAGCAATTTTTAAAAAAGAAAAATTGTTTGTAGTAATAATTTATGTAAAATATTACAGCCAGGTGTATAATAGTGATTCATAAATTTTCCAAACAAGTTGCATTTACAACAGAAAAATATTTAATTATGAACTAAATCGCATAAAAATCTTGCCAATAAAAATATTTCTTGAAAAACGCAGAGCACCTAACATTTCAAACAAAATAAATTAAAAACTCACTATGGTGAATGACTAGAGAGAAAGGATGTTTAATTCTTGGTGATGTTATAGTTTGTACATCATTTCCATCCAGATCTGCATGCTGAATGTGATCCAACAGAGCATCACACCAGTACAGGCGATCTTTTTGATAATCTATAGCCAACCCATTTGGCCAACCAAGAAGAACACCTCTGAAAACCATCAAATGAGAACCATCTAAATGAGCTCTGCTGATATTAGCTGGACGGTCCCATTCTGAATAGAAGACATATCTGAAATTGAAAACCTTTGTAAATAATAATTTAATAAATGTGAATTAGTTGAATAAAAAAAAAAACTTTTAAAAGAATTTTCTGAATATTTAAATTTTTGAGACAGTTTTTGAAAAGTAATACTTGTAATGTATATATGACTGGTACAATATGGTCAAGTACAACTCTTGCAAAGAAAAAAAAAAAATCCAACCAACAAACACATGTAAAATTACTCACGAGAACAGAAAGCTTAATACTAAAAATTATCAATATTCTGATAATTAAAGAAAAATGATAAAAAATGAATTAAAAGTATCAGAAAAATTACTAGCAGCAAAACTGAAAACAAATGTGATACATTGAATGTCAAGAATAGTGCAATTTTCTAGTCCAAGAAGATAATTTGAATTAATCATATTTCAAACATTATTTATAACTTTAAATACATAATTTTTTATAATAATTCATTGTCAGCATTCTGGACAAGATCAATTATATATTGTATGTGAAAAATTTAGATGTAGAAAAATACAAAATTTTCAGGTATAATTCATTTCATTCAATGGTTTTTTTAATGCACATTTGAATATAATTCTTATATTTTAGAATATTAATAATATTCTATAAATTCATCAATTTCAAATAATATTTTACATTAATTTAATTAAATAAATTTAATACATTATTATAGCAAGTTTAATACATCATTATTATCTCACCCTTTGTTTGGATGAACAACAATAGCTCGAGGTCTCTTAAGATTCCTTAACAGTGTCCTGCGATATTGGAAATTCAACGTGCTTATCACATTCAGAGTTCCCTTTCGGCTGTCAATATAATACAAATTGTTTGATACCCAGTCTAAAGCCAAACCTTCTACTCCTTCATTCTGTGAAGCTAAAACATTTGTTTGTCCTAAAAAATAAAATTATTAATAGAAACTAACATTTATATACTAACTATAAAATGTTTCTAGAAAAAATTTATTCAACGTCTTAAAAATTTCTTAATTCTCAGTCTTTTAGTCTAAAAACGTTGCTACACAATAAATTTTCACGGAAAAAAAATAATTTTATAACAGAAAATCTAATATTTATAACTATAATAAAATTATAAAATATGAAATCTGTGAACAAGCATTGCCAAATATCCAAGAAGTGTTTCTTTTAGCATATATATAAATAAAGTTATATTTGTAATATTAAATATATAATTTTAATCTAAAATATGTCAACTATGCGAAGATTTAAATTTTCACCTTCATAAAATCAGCAATTTTTTAAAATATGCAAGCTTACCTGTTCCATCTACATTTATACGATAAATGACATCCAAGATAACATCAGAATAGTATATGTACCCTTGCTGTGCATCAAAATCAAGACCCACAAATCTGGCACTTTTACTAACAATAGGAATCATTGCATCAGGAAATCCATTAGCTACAGGATGCAGTACCACTCCACGTACAAACTTCTGCTGAGCATACAACAGAAATTCTTCAACCTCTGAAATATTTATAAGAAATTAGCTAATTTTAATAATATATTTTAGAAACAAAACTTTCTAAAAATTATACTAATTCTGGAATCATTTGAACAATTTTCATTAAAGAAAAATACTAATTATAAATTAATTTTTTAATTACCATCAGAAGACTGCAAATTACAGTATGCAATAAAAATGAAATAAGGATTTAAAAATAATATGACAAGGCATTCATATACGAGTCAAAATATTCAATGTAAAATAATATATAATATATACAAATGTTTGATTTAAGAAGTATATTATTCAACTAAAAATATAAATTTTGAAGATAAAATAATGAGAAAAAGAAACAGAAATCTTTTAAAATTATACACAACATTTATAATTTAAATACTAATTAATAAAATATTCTAAAACAGTTTTTTTTTTAAAAAAAGACTAAATACTTTTATATAAAGCATACAAATAACTTAGAAATTGATTAAGAATTGAACATATAACAGTGTTAATAGTTCAGTAAGTTAAAAGAAATATAAATTACATACTTCTACAAGTTTTTTCATTTTGTGATATTTCATAGCCAATGCTACAGACGCAGCGGTAACCAAGATTAAAACTATCAGCAGAACGTGTCAGAAGGCACATGTGTTCACATCCACCATTGCTAAAATAACATGGGTTCACAACTGAAAATATAAAAAAAAAATGTAATTTTAAGAAATTAAAATTACATTTTACATTAAATTTACAATTCATGCTATTAAAATGGAGACTAATTAAAACTAATATTGTAATAGTTAATAATTTGTTTGCACAGTAAAGATATATATACAAAGTATGTTCCTTTTATTCAATCTATCATATATCCGACATTTACCACAAGTATATGGGGAAAAGTAATGAGTAACTTTATGCAAGTTAATTTTTAAAAAAAATTACAGCATTTATTATATAGGTTACAGATAAACTCTTCATTATGTAATATTAAGTAAAAATAAACAAATTCCCTCATAAGATTTTTTAAAAAATTCTTCTAAAATAAGAATATATTACATGTATTATAAAGCAAAAGCAACATTAATAAAAAATACTACAGCCATTTTTTAATATATAAATTTAGACTTGATTGAATTATGATTATACACTATAATCCTCATAAGCACAAAATACTTAACAATATTCTTACATCTTACAGCATGATATTGTACAGATTCAGAATACCAAATAACATTGTACAGATATGGAGATCAACAGAGACATGTCATCAAAATAATTAGCATCTAACAGCAATGCATTATTTACCAACAGGTTGACGTAGATAATGGTATGCCTTGATTGCTTTGGGTTCCTTCAGCAATGATCGGTCTCTATAAATCGTCTCAACAGTCTGAGAATTATTATACAGATCTGTTTTCAAGACGCCTTGTCGAGTACTATCAGTCCAATAAATAAAATTTTCAAACATTGTTAGTTTGCTTGGAGATGGAACACGAGTGCTTCCCCGGATGATTGATGTTCTAAAAATAAATTTGAGATAAAGTAAGCAAATAATAGCAATATATACTATAAAATATTTACGTTCCTTTAATACATTTAATGTTTCAGAAACTAATAATATTTACCTTCCACTGCCATCATAATTACATGCAACTATTTGATCAAGTTGAGAATCGCACCAAAACAATCTCTTTGCCACATAATCAAGTGTTAATCCAGATGCTTTATAGATGAAATTGCTCACTATTGTCACTCTAATTGTACCATCCATATTAGCGCGATCTATATTGTCAGTGTCACTAAAAAACATTAATCTGGAAAAGAAAATGCTCATCAAAATGCATAAAATCAGAACACTGCTTATGACAACATTAATGCCAGTAATATGCAAATTATATAAAATGAAGAGCAAACAGAAAGATTTGAAAAATTAAAACAATTCAATGCTATTATTCAATAGGTTGTCTTCTCTTAGGTTTATCTTTGGAAGATCAAATAATTAAATATGTGTTAATAAAAAAAAAAATGAAATTGAGCTTCAACAGAATAATATAGCATTATGTTAACATTTTTTACTCTTAATTACATAGAGCAATTATATGTGTAGAAAAAATATATTTAGCATTTCAATATTTATATATATAAAATGTAGCAATCGACACAATGAAAAATACTGCTGTAAAATATAATTAAAGTATTTATTAATATTATAAATAAAGAAATATTATTATAAAGTATTTATTAAGATAAAAAATGAGGAAATTCTATCATTAACAAGTTTATTTTATTAATCTTAAAGTGGGGATAAAAATAGTTTTTTTTTTAAAGATATTTCAAAGTTATTGGAATAAAATGTAAAAATACTGGTTAATTGCAATTAAAATTTTGAAGGGAAAAAAACTTGAATAGTATCAACAATCCATTAAGTAGTTACATGCCAAATACAGTAGCTTTAGATTTAATAATGTATCCTGTACAATGTTTTGAACAATTTTCTCAATATGCACGTCATAATTTACAGACATATTCACAGGTTAGCATATTATGATAAAATTTTAAAAAGCATAAAACATTAGCAAATATTTAGAACAAAACTGAAATAATTTTTTTATGCAACCTTGAAGAAATTGAAATGTTTATACCCTAAGTGTGGGTCCAAAGCAATATCTAATGGAGATGACAAATTTCGGCTAATAAGTATAGTATGTCGACTGCCATCCAATTCCATTACATCAATTTTTTGTCCAATTGCATCAACAACATAGAGTTTGTTTCCAATCCAATCGATTGCAAATGCTGTTGGACTCCAAGGAAAAGAAACATTAAAATCAGGAATATGCTCAGCTTCTCTCCAATTATCAAGTTTAATGGAATAAATCTACAAAGAAAAAAGAGCAGATAGTTGTAAAATAATCAAAAAGTTATTAAATTTAACAAAACTTATGTAAACAAAACTGTTATATAAGTTATCGGTATAAATGTTCAGTATTTTATGTAAAATAAAAATCAGTATTTATAAAAATCAGCATTTTATGAATGAAAAATGGGTTTCTTTTAAACAAATCTAAAGAATAATTTTCAAGATCTGAATACAGTTTATCATTCCATATAGAAATCATAAGAAATGCATCGGGATTTTGAAATTAGCCTTTAAAATACAAAAGAATCATTTCAGTCATTTTGCCAATTTTTTTAATCAATTTTTCAGATCATGCTTTAAAATTCTGTATGAGATTCTAGAACAAATTTTCTTTTAATCAACAAAAGGGTATCTTTTTAGCATAATATCAAGAGAAAAAAAAAATTCAGTACTTGGTTTTAATGGCTACCAAAAAGCACCAAGAAAGAATCTTGCAGAATTTAAAAAATATACTCAAATGCATATATATGCATAAATATAGATCAAATCATACACGAATCGCATGCTATTTAATTTGACGAATTAAACTGCCAATTTAGCGACATTTTTTCTTGGCACTTTTTGGTCGATGTTACAACCGACGAGTATCAAAATTCTTTAAATTTATCTCATTTTGCAAAATAATTTTTAACCATTTACTAATTCATATCTTTGTATAGCTGTTGATTTTAAATCTAAAATTAGGATTAGTTTGATGTAAGTTATTGTATGTTCGAGTATGAAAATACCTTTTAAGGTTAAACTGCACATCCAACCTGATAGTAGAATAACAATATAGGTAAGTTTTCTTAGAAGTTGTTCATCACTTCTAATCAGTTATCATGATTGTAATGCATGATGGCAAAGAACCAATCAACAAAAATTCCACACAATAAGAGAAACAACCAAAAGTAGAAATATTTTTAATTCCCAACTTTATTTCTATAGGTACTTTTAGTTAAGTTTGATTAATTTCCTGAGTTTTTTGGGTTTCAATGGACTAATTACTTTAAAAAAAAATTAAACAGAAATAAAAGAAATTCATACTTTTCGAGTCACAGTATCTGACCAGAATAATAAATTCTTTTGGTAATGAAAATCCAGTCCACTAGCAGCGGTAGTATTTGTCACTAATTCCAACAATGAACCTTCAGAATTTACTTTGTAAATGGCACTATGGTGAGTAAAAAGGAGTCTCATTGCAGAGCCTATAAAAGCAAATCTATGTATGAGTTGACATAAAATCATCAGTGTTTTAGGAGATAAATAACATTACTCTTATCAATATAAGGAACACTAAATGATATAAAGTATATAATTTGTTGAAATAAATTTCTTACTGTTTCGAGCCCTGCAATGTTTTGGTGGTACAAGAGTATAATCAGCAACACAGGAACAAATGTAACTTCCCACAGTATTGAAACAAACTTGTTCACAATAACCCCATTCAAGACATTCATTTAAATCTGAAAATGACATGGATGTTACATATATATCAAAATCAAATGAAGAAATAAGATAAAGCAATATCTACAGTAACAAATTCTAAAAAAATAATTAAAAATATAATTTTCCAATTGCATAAAACATTGAAACTTAAAAATATATTTACATTTTTATTTTACTGTGAATGTAATTATGGGAAGAACACAAAAATATTAATAGCAAATTTGAACTTTTTGTGTCAGTTATTAGAAATGGGAGAAAGAACTCAAAACAATATACATACCTACACATTTTTGAGAATTAGTTGGATCTACTTTCATACCAGGTCCACAATAGCATTCACCTCCTTCTAATGATGCACGACATGCATACTCGCATCTCAAAGATGCACACAATTGTGATGCTATTAAAAAATATATATAATTTTAGCCATAACTTTTCCAAAGTAAATAAAAGCTAACATAAAAATGAAACCATTTAAAAAATTATATATATTTGATGCTTATAAAAGTCACCCTTAAAGTAAATCTTCACCTAGATGTTAGCAATAACAACTAGCTAATCACATTTTATATTCAAAAGTTATTGGCACCTTCAAAAATTTAAATAATGTGCGTTTTATCCATGTTTCTATAGTTTCAGTAAAGAATTTCAGTGAGTTATTGACAATCAATAGGTTAAATTTCATTCACTATATAAAGATAGATAACTGGAACAGTTACATATAATAAAATATAACTAGAGCAATAGAAAATTCTAAGAATTTGTGACCTTTGGCCATAGTTGTAAATACAAAGAAAAGAATTCAACATAAAAAGACAATAAATTATTATAATGCAATTAATACAACAATATGTTGATTTCATCAAATTTCTTCAGATACATATTTTAACCACCTCTATAAGTTAATGACTTTTGATGGAATTAACCAGTAATATTTCACCTCATTGATACTCTTGTTTCTAGCTTCTTCCAATAATCCACAACAATCTTACTTTAACAAAGGTTTTATCTTATGTATAAGCAGGGTGCCCAATAAATAATTTGAAAGTCAACTTAATGATTCCCTATTATATATATAACTTGGCGACATTTTTGGCAATCAAATTTGACACCAAATATTTGTTTGGGAAATACCTGGTCTTGATTTTTGAAACATAGGGAAATTTCCAGAAATTGCAACTCCTTCAATATCTGAGAAGTGAAAGGCAATAAACAGTAAAATTAAAAAAAAAATGTGCCATGAGTGTTAAAAAATATACAATGCCATTTTCAATTTAAAATCCCAAGAGAGAATTAGGAATTCATTAAGATTAAATGCAGCTTACAATTTATAATGAGTAAGTTATTAACTTACAACATGCATGTTTTTCATCAGCACCATCATCACAATCACGCACACCATCGCACAGCTTTTTCTTATCAATACATTTTTTCTCAGCTGGACACAAAAATCTTGAATCAGGACACGATATCAAAGCTAAATTAAAAACAAGACAATTATATTTTGATTTATTGTGCAGATAATGTAAAATTGTAAGTACAAAAAAAAATTAATAGCTTACTGCAATTGACTTCATCAGAATGATCTGTACAATCAGCATGTCCATCACATCGCCACCTCATAGGAATACAGATAGCATTTGTGCAACGGAATTGCCCAGAGTTACAAGGAGGAAATTCTGCAGAAAAATATTATCAGATGCAATATGAGTATAATTTTAAAGACCTTCAAAAGAGAGAAACAAAAATATATACTTCCTGTTTATCTTTTCATTACTCAATATATTTTCTTTCTACATTTATTTTTAACAATGAAACTAGTTGCAATAAGTTGCTTTTTTTACATAAATTGCTCTTATAAAATTTGTGAAGCATTTCCATCCATAATAATATATATCAAAATTAATTATATTTTGGTAAAAAATATGACTTCAAAATTATCTTTATTAACTTTACTTTTATGACGTTACTAATTTTTATTAACTTATGACATTACTCAAGTACTTGATAAGAATCCTCTAATGGTAATTAAGTTTTCCAGGCCCATTCTTTTAAATAATTTATAATTTACATATGTCATCTTTACAACCTCAAAATCAATACCAAGTAATTTTAACATTCCAGCATCCATATTTCTTTGACTTAAGCATATATAGTATTAACATTTGCATGAATTTTGCATTAGTACATTCATCATACATCTTAGTGTGTCCATTCCTTTAATTCATATGTTCCAAGCTACTTAAATGAGTTTAAGGATGATTTCTCTACCAGCTACAAAACAAATTTTTAAGACTGTATACAAAAAAAAAAAAAAAAAAAAAAAAAAAAAAAAATGCATTTTTCTTTTTATAATAAGGATCAAACAAAATTTATTGTTACTTACCACATTCAGCTTCATCAGAATTATCACCACAATCATTCCAATGGTCACATTTCTTACTCTCATCAATACACTTTGCACCATTCGCACACCGAAATTCATTTAGTCTACATTTTGTGGTATCTAAAAAGGAGAGAAAAATATTCAAATGATTCAACTAAATATTTGAATCGTATATCAATCAAGTAAGAATTGTGAAGCAATGGCATTTCATACACTTAAAATTAGTCAAATCAATTAAATTAGGAGAAAATAACTATGTCCTTCTACAAGTATAGGAAATTATATTAGCCTTTATTTTTCAAACTATTTGTTTATAATATTGATTCTTTCCCCTTTAAAAATACAGACTTGTTAATTTTTGTACATTTTTAGAAAACAAATTTTAAAAAACTAATACATGCTTAAAATAATAGCATAGGCTTTCTTTTAACTACAAAATCAAATATGTTTCCATGATTAATTAGCAAATAAAACAATTTACTATTCCTCAAGTAGAATGCAAGATTTCTTTATCTTAAATAAACCATCACAGTCAAAAATAGAAATCTGAGAGTTGTGCAGATTTGTATACTTACTGCTTTTACATAATTCATCAGATTCATCACTTTCGTCCCTGCAATCATAGTAATGATCGCATCTCTTTTCAATAGGAATACACAGTCCACTACCACATTTGTGATCGGTTGGCAGACAGTTCCTGTAATCTGAAAAGAAAAATTAATACCAATTACAGATACTACTTTACAAATAGTAATAATTATAGATAATACATCAATTATATTATTAATTAGTAATTTTATTATTATTTGCTTAAAATGCAGTAGTCAGAATTTACTTACTGCATGTTTCGCCTTCATCGGTGCCGTCCACGCAATCTACGACCCTGTCACACCTCCAATACCTTGGTATACAATAGGATTGATTAAAAACATAATGGCCACATGAAAATTGATTAGGATTGCACTGAGGAGGCGCTGAAATAGATAATCATGTCAAAATTATATGCAATATTTTAATAAAAAATGCTAGATAATAATGAACTGTATCCCTAATTTCTTACAAATTTACCTTTTCCTCCTTTCAAATGACCCATTTCGCACACTATTACGTATCTGACTTAATTAAATATAAATTCCTTGATTTCATGTATAAGTAAAAGTTGCTAGTAAAAATCAATGATATGCATAATGTTCTCGTACGGACTGAAATATTAAATGTTCTAAATAAAATATGTCTTGGGAAAAAAAATTGTAATGAATGCGTTCTTTAATCTCTCAAGTTTTTTAAAACAGAAATTGAAGATGACTTTTTACATATTTAGATTTAATGACTCGTAATAAACATTATAATCTGAACAAAACTGATGAATTCTAAAAAACGTCGCCTTGCATCTAAAAAAGCTATTAGCAAATAAAAAGCCCTTTTCTACAAAACTTATGTTTAACCCTCGGTACCACCGTAATGGTGGCGTTTTCGTACTGTCGTAGAAGTCAGTATATCCTAAAATCTGTGATTAAAATTCAAAACGGATAGTGGAACCCATTTTGGGGAATTCCACTGCTTATTTAAATTTTAAACACAAATTTCATGATATATTGGAACCAAAACTGCGACGGTACCATTGCACGTAAAGAGTTAATCTAATTCATTACAAACAGGGACCCTATTAGCACAAAATGCCCACAACATTATTACGATATCATTAGCCGACATTTAAAACATCGCGAAGATATACTATATATATCACATTTTTGGTTGAAGCAGAATGCAGTTTGAAGACAGTTAAGAGACGTTTTACATTTTTAAATTAATTTTAATACCCATTCCGGGAAAGCATAATTATTTACAAGCAGAGACGCGGACAAGGCACACAGCGCGGTACAAAAGCGGAAGTCGAAAAGAACGAAATAAATTATCCCTCGTCTTATATAACATGAGATAGATTTTGATAGGGAAAATATTTCTTCATAGTGCTAATATATTAATAAGATTCCGATAGGGATTTCTGACGCATGTCAATCATAAGTACGGGAAACACAGGAATCTTTTAAAAAGAATGTGCTTACTGGACATTTTTCTATTCCTTCAAGCGGAGCGTGAGAATGTGTCGGCGTTTAGCCGATTCAGCAATTTTACAAATCTCTCTTGAATTAAGAATTGCATAAAGAAACAAGAGAATGAACTTACTATGGGCTAAATTAAGATAAAACTGTGTAAATTAATTTGGTTAAAATTAAGAGTTTAAAATATCATTACATATACATATATGTGAGCATTATTTTATGTGAAGCAGATTGCAGTTTCGAGGATAGTGAAGAGACTTTCGATTTCGTGATGTCGTTTTATTTCATCTTAGTGAAGCACGCAGTATTTACAGCAGAAGCGACGAGCAACACACAACACAGACCGACACAGAAAGAAATGAGGAAAAGGCTCTTGAACATTTTATCCCCAGTCCTATATAACCTAAGATTTTGATAGGGTAAATATTTCTTTATAATGCTAATATATTATTAAGATTTCGATAGGGATTGTTGCTACAAGCGTCGACGAGGTAAGGGAAAACACAGGTATCTTTTAAAAAGAATGAGCTTACTGGACATTTTTCTATCTCTTCTAGAGGAACGTGGGAATGTGAGGTTTTTAGCCGATTCAGCAATTTTACAAAGCTAGTCTTGAATTAAGTAGGGAAAGTGGAATTGGATCACGAAATAAGAGAATATTTTTAGAATGAAGTTACTATGGGCTAAATTAAGATAAAATCTTGGAAAATTAATTAAATTGAAATTAAAATTAAAATATCATTACACACACACACATATTATATATCTTGTACTGATAGGGGAGTGAAATATACAATATTTTAAAAACGGTACGGAGGGAGAAGGAAGTGAACACAAAAACACTGCTATTTTTTTTTTATTTTTTTTCCCACTAAATCCACTAAATGCGAAAAGACAAAGAACAGGTAAGACTTCAGAATATGGCACTGCATCGTTGCCAAATTGGCAAATCTCCCGCTCTTTTTAACAACTGTTAATATAGCGAGTGATCTGATTTTTAAAAAAAAATTCAAACATTTGGCGGCGGTAGCGTTTAAGTGGATATTTGTATATCTTCATACAACATAAGAATGTTTTAAATAATATTTTATCTTTATAAGTAAAGAAAGGATCTAGCAATTCACACGAATTGTCATAATTATATATTAATAATTTTTATTTAGGCTTGCGTATGGAAATGGCATATCAATTATTTAAGCGCAAAAGCATTAAAATAATAACGTACTAATTAATTCACAAGCATATAAAACTGAAAATAAAACTTACAACATGATTGATGTTCATCTTCCCCTTCTTCACAGTCTCTTTGATAATCACACACCCACCGCCTAGGAATACATCTGCCATTTAAACACCGAAAATTTTCCGGAGAGCATGTGGTTTCTGAAAAAAAGAAAAGCAACATCAGTTAAATATATTCAGAGTATTAAATGCTGCCATACACAATACATCTTTATTTTTAATACTTATTAATCATTTTTTTCTCGTATACGTATTATAGAAAATGTATAATGATAAAAAAATCAAACTCAAGACTTTTGACGAATCTTCACATTTTATGCCCCACTCAATTCGAAAAACACATTTAAAAAATGTCCGTCTGTCTGCGTAACAAAAACACTTTGAGCTACACGGTTGAAATTTGGCATAAGGTTTTTACACCAAATTTGCAGATTTCTATGAAACCGAGTAAAATCTATTCATAAGAAGGTCGTCTGTCCGGTTGTTCGAATATAAGTTAACACGATAACTACAAACCGAAGAGAGCTAGATAGACAAGATTCTGTATACAGATTTAATTTCTATTGTAGACACAAATTTTGAGCTAAATCCAACTAGGGGTTCATCACCTGTCGGTCTGAAATTTAGAAATATGTAAAAGCAATGTTTTAAATATATCAAATTTTATCAGGAATTTTGTGACTATGTGCAGTTTTGCGTCAAATCTTTGTTTCAAATCGATTGAGAAAAACGTGTCTAAAGCACAAATTCGATTTTCGTATACTATTAACGGCATGCCAGGGATTATTTGCCAAATAACTCGCCAAAGATGACATGGATGATCAGTAAAAATGTTAAATCCAAGATAAGTTAATATTTCGTAACTATTGTACGCCAATGCCATCAAGATGTTCTCAAGTTTGCCATCAAGATATTGACAAGTTTATTAAAAAGTTTAAGAAAATCATACCCGCAGTTTTTTTTTATTTAAATTTGTAACAATGTTTTATTCTTGATAATCCCTTATAAATAGAAATATCAAAATAAAATTAAAATGATTTGAAATGTAACGGATAAATAACAGCAAACTATTAAATACTTTAAATTAATGAAATATTTAACTGTACGCTTTTTTTTTTTTTTTCGCAATTTGAGACCTATACAGCTTACAACCACAAAGGGAAAAATTGATTTCAAAAGAAATCGGAATTTAGGCTATATTCTTGCTAACAGTATATTATATATATATATATATATATATGAGAGAGTGAAAAAGAGAAAGAATTTCTAACTTTTCACATTATATACAATAATTATATGCGTGTACAGTGAATTTTGGTATTTAAAGTACAATTTTTACAACCACCTCAAATGAAAATGTTGAAAAAACAAATCTGCCGTACAATCAGTTTGAATTACGACCTCTCCGTCGCAACGGAATTGGATACGAACTCGACGGGAAAGGTAATAATCTATATTATTTGAAAATAAATATTGACTGATCTAAACGGGAATATAGGATATAAATTCGAAATAGAAATTTCTAATATTATGTTGAAAGCAAAGAAAGATTATAAAATTCGACTTCATTTTCGCCATGCAGTAGCACCTGCTTACTTGCTATTAAAGCATCTGCTTTGTACGTCACCGGGCCAAATTGACTGAAATAATCTAACAGAATTTCACACAATCCGTCAGATGCTTTTGAGGCGACAAGCAAATTCACCCACTCGAGTCAAATGTTTTGTACCATGCACCATTATGCAAATGATTTACGATGTATTTTATTTAAAATGTGACGCGATCATCTGTTTAATTTAATCATATCATACCACTCCAGATATTTCAGAAAAGCCGATTCTCCTAATAATCATAGCACGGTCGGCTTATGGTGATGCGATTAACAGAGCTTTGACGCCGCATCGGATTTTCTTCGACGGGCTTCTCACTTCGGCATTTATGTTCGTTATCATCCATATGGCTTCGTTTCGATTCGTAATCTAAAATATTTCAGTCAAAGATTTCACGAAATGTCGCATATTCAGCAAGGATAAATTTGAATATCATTTTGATAAGTTTTTCATTGAAAAGGAGATAATTAGAAATGCGAATAAGTTCATAAATATGAAATAAACAATAGGTTTTATTCTAAAGTGAAATCACATTTAAAAAAAATTCCGAAAATAAATCATAGCATGTCTACTTTCCCTTTTTTTTTTTTTTTTTTTTTTTTTGCTTTGCTTATATGAAGCATACAAAGTATTGTAATTGCCAAGAATTAGGCATTGAAATTTTGTTGAAATTCAATGTTTCAGACCTCATTGGGTTCGAAAAACGATTTTTAAATTATATCAGTCAGTCTAAAGCTCTGTTCCGACGATCCATTTCTTTAAAGATATGGTCGTAAATCTGCCATCTGACCCATTGTAAGATCACCCCACCTGTGGACGTCGATTGGGAGCTTCCCTAAAATTTTCGGTAAAATGAACAGACATCAAAGAACCCTGTAAAACCATAAGACAGAGGAAAGAGGGCAAAATGTGTCTGTCTCAAGACGCGCACAGGCCGTCGGAAAGGAGCTTTAAAAAGACTCAAAGATGTTCTCAGACAGATGAAATTTGGCATGTGACCATAACCTCAAAGATGTAGGTTTCAATCAAATGCTGATTAAAAATCATTCACAAGAAATTTGTCCAAGTGAAATTGAACAAAATAACGCCAAAATACAAAAAAAAAAACACTAGATAAATAAAATTTGGCCCACAATTTCATCATTTAAAGGGCAAATCTATATCAAAATTTTGAATCAAATCCGCCAAGAGTTGCCAACTCATTAACACAAAGATTTACATAAATGAAATTTGATATATGACCGTGGCTGCTAAAAGAGCACTTTATGTCAAGTTTTGATTTTAATCAATCGAAAAAGAAGCGCCTTAAATGCATATTCGATTTTCTTTATTATACTATGAAGCACAAAACTCTCATACACGGGACTTACCAATAAAAATCGACTCATTTGTGACATTCGCACCTGGACCAAAGTTCACAATTTTACGTAGGGGCAGAAGACGATAACACCTTTATTTGGGAGTAAGTGAAAAAGTTTCGAAAAGAACACTTGTGTTTATTTTTGATTAAGTGAAATTTTTAATTATTAAGCTGATAAATAAGTAAATAAATATGACAAAAGGGGTGAATTTTCCAAATTTTTACTAAGACAATGCGATGGTCCTTTTTCGTCTAGTAACACAACAAACCACGTTCTGTAAATAGCTTTATAGTATATCGAAAAGAGTCGAGCAAACATTTTAAACCTTTCCCCGTAAACTAATTATTGTGTCTAATTTAACGCGCACTAGCAACTTCGATGTCAAGGCCAACTTTAAACTATGTAGTTCATTGCGTTTTTATTTTCACATACACAAACGCATTTGTAGGCGATGAATTTCTTACAAAATATGATAGAAATCAACAGTTTGGGTTCAAAGATCATATGTAAATTTCCCTTTTCATATGATTTTGAATTTCAGTAAGATTACTGAACTAGGCATTTGAAGACAGACATAATTCCAAAATTGCGTTTTTCAGACTGAAGGAGGCCTAAAATTTAAACAATTTTAAATAAGGCTGATTGGTCCCGCAGGAATAAACAACGCTCCGATATATTTCAATTTCTTTCAATCTGATTCGTCGAAATATTGTCTTTACGATGCCTCCCGAGATTGGAGCATCTACATCTCTGTTCTCATGACCACCCTTCATTGTGCCATTGGTAGACTTAAAATACAAAGGTGTACTTCCAAAGCAGATTTATGAAACAAATCTACATTTCCACTTATAACATACAAACGTTAAATAACGATGCTAAGAAATCTAAAAATATTCCATACGTCATTTGAGTCTTTTACTATAACATTTTTTTAGTTTTTACATTGCACAATATTGGGCAGAGACGCATGTTTGGCATGGCCTGCCTTATCGTAAACTTAACATGTCAAGCAAAACAACATGTTTGTGTATAAGTCGGAAGGTAAATTTTGAATTTTATGGCACAAGGTCCAATGGAGGGCAGGCTTCCTTCCTTCCTGCCAAACCTTAACATGCTGAGTAATAAAATGAGTGTTTCAAAACTGAGTTATAACTGAAAAATAAGAAGTAATTTTGTAGTTTGAGAAGATTATAATTAAAACGTGCTGACACTACTAAATGTTTTACGAGTTTCAGAATAACAATAAGAAGAATTTTAGAAGAGAACAAAAAGAATGGAAGAAAGATTTCTAAAGAAATCGTAGGCAATCGACTTCGCTTTGAAACAAACAAGGAAACAACGAAGGTAATAAATTATAAAAATAAAAAAATCTATTTCCATAGCATTTCATTTCAACTGTTCGGTAAAAACAAAAGAAATCGAAAAAGACTTTGGGTGCTTACTTTGAAGACAATGTAAGAAGATACGTCTAGTTAATGATGTTTGTTCTATCTACATGAATGCAATAAAAAATTAAATCTGCCATTGCAAACTTCAAGTTATAACAAAACATTATTTTAAATCACGCGGCATCAATCCGACAGAAAAACATCTTTACACATGACTCGTATTTCGCAATCACCAACATTTAGAAAAGCGATGGTTTTTGACCATCTCAAAATCAATTGAAATCTAAAAATGTTTTTTTTCTCAAGGCCAGAATATTTTTTCGTAAAAAATCAGTTTAAACCAGTTTTTAACAATCACGTGACTATCAGATTAAGCATGCGTCGATATTTAGAAAACGATGACCCTTTCCCCATCTCAAAATCGTTCGAGCTCCTGAACTTTTTAAGCTAGTTAAAAAAAATTGAAAATTAAAAAAAAATTAACATAAAACCTTCGATACCTTCCCTCGTTGCTTCGCGTACATACCCATTTTATTCTCTTTCCTTCATCGCCCAATAACTTCTTACGACGCTGCCCTTTATTGGCCAGAATCGAGTACATGGCGGACATTCGTGCCAAGTTGTAACTTGTAGCGGGTGGTTATGAGCTAGGATAGAACCTGGAACTTTGTGGTTCGCAGCCGAGTAACAAGACCACCAGACAAAAGCAATTGCCCCTGTTTAGTAGCTGTTAACTGGCTTATAAGCTTTTCACCACAAGCCTTTTATTGGCAGTAAGTCGCCAAATATGACAACCTTCTTTATCATTTTCTAATAATCCTAAAAGCAAAAATTGATGCTTCAAAAGCGATAAATCTCCAATTATCTGCACATGCATTTTGAGGCTTCAAAATTTTCAAATCAAAACATCATGTTCTCATATGATAAAATCAGATGCAAAAGGTGATTGTTAAAAAGAAATTGCCGATATACCAATCTGATGGTCATACGGTCTAAGAAGTGGGATGAAATTTTGGATCCCACTCAAAAAAGATGAAAAACAATAGATCTTGTTAGAGTCACAATTACAAAACTTTTAAAATAACAAATGGCAACAATATTTTTAAAAATTAAAACTAAATCAAAAAGAAAATCATAGCAAGATATTAAGATTACAGACGACGAGATAAGGATAAAAAGGAAGCATTACATGCAAAACATTTTACTAGGTTTCACGAATTTTCCACGTACGCTCCTTCACACCCATTGTATCCCTTTCATGTTAAAATCAGTCAGGCGTTTTATTTTAAAAATAAAGTGCATATATGAATATGACACTTGTACACAGGTGAAAATTCTGTAAACAAACTACCTTGCTTTCCCATTGCTTCGTCGTGGTTATTTGTTGTTTTCCCACCCACCCACCCTCAATCTCTACATAGCACCGTCATTTTCTGGACTATAGGTGCTTATCGCAAATTCCATTTATGGTTTTTCACTCTTACATTCAAAAACAAGAAAAAGGAAGTACTGCCATTGAAAGCATTCGAAAATGTGACAACGGAGAGGTATACTATTGTTTACCATATAATTCTTCAGTGCATAATCTTTAAATAAAAGCATACGGAAATTGATTTTCCATTTCTTAGATCAGTATTATTTGCAATGTTTTGAATGAAAATGAGTCAATGCACATAATTATCATTGCTGATTTTAAAGCACGAAAAATGTATTAAATTCATAAATTTTAAAAGTCAACATTTCTTAAATAAAAAAAGCCAATTAAGTACTATACATAATCACAAGTTGATAAATTCGACACACCCGGAGACACAGATAAAACGAAATGACCAGACCTCCGCGATAGCATTGGTGGGAACTGAGGTTGAGTCTTAAGGGGTATCACCGACTCTCCCGTCATCGTAAAAGGTGTCACCAACTCAATATTTCTGCATTCTAGTCATAAGTATTCGATTCCTCATTTGAAGAAATGTATAATTAATTTGTTACAGAATACATTCTAAAGCATTTTTCATTATAAAGCTTTGCTTAAAAATATATCCAGTTAGCGAATAAGAAACAGCCACAATTATCATTATAATACAAAAACTGAACTCTTTGTTTAACTATAGGATATCTTGCCTTTTTTTCTCTAATTTGACTTATGGTTCTCTGTCAGTTTATTATTCTGAAATGAATAAACTTAAGCTCAGTATTTAATTACCCAACAGAAAAGCGTAAATTCGCTCCTACCCCAAAATGAAGGGGAATATGTAGCAAATAATCTAAACAAAACTATTTATATAGCTAGTTATATAATTATTTATATAGCTATGCTATTTATATAGTCAATTATTTGTGAGGTAGACACTCAAAAAAAGTTATTCAGAACAAATACAAAAAATTTTTGGTCATCAAATAAGATCGTCCCCCCCCCTCTTTAAAAGTTACAAGAGACTTAAGAGTAATAATGACCACATAGCAAGTGCGACATCCACAATGTGAAAGACAACCCATTTAACATTTTACAGGCAAATATACAAAACGAATCTTAATTGGAATTGCATATCGAAAGTATGAATTTTCATCGTCAGCAAGCTAGCATGAGTATTTTTAAAATTCCATTTCGAATCATTATTTAAAATCGCCAACAGTCGAATCAATCTACATCTTACAGAAAATAAGCAACAAGATTTGAAAAAAAAAATTACGTTAATTCAATATACATGAATGGCTCAGACAAGCAATGCTTGTCTTTTTAATTAAATGAACAGGGTGATTACAAATAATTACCCCAACTTTGAAATATTATGCTTACAAAACAAAACCAGGCAAAGTAGTCTCAAAGAAACTTTCGAGTACACTCCTTAATAAAGAAATTTCCTCTTCCCCCGCATAAGATTATGGACTTCGGATGTAGCATTGAACGCAACAAACGCTCAGATTTTTATTTTCAGAGTTCCGCATACTTTCAGTGCTCATTAGTATAGAAGAAAATCGAGAATGTCTTATGAATGCCCCCTTCCCCCATTTCCCCCCCGACCATTTGAAACTATAATCTGGCACAAAACTACAAATTTTGGTGCAGGATCATGTACTAATTTTCAGTTATTTAAATTGCTGCAGTTTTAAATAATTTCAAATAGAACACACACACACACATATAACCAGATTTTGGTGTCAGAATGTAGTTAATGTGAAACATAATTCATTGCTTTGATTTATTTTCGAAATAATGCAAAGAATTCAAAATTTTTATTTTTTGATAATTTACTAAATTTTAAAAACTATCACATATCAATAAAAAGATTTTTTTTAATGATTTTCTACACCAATAGCAAAACTAAAAGCAATAGGAATGAAATTTTAATTTTAAACAAAATTGATATTATTTTAATTTGGTGATCTGAACATAATTTAAAAGAAAGCGAAATCTATATTTTAAAATAAAACGGGCATTAAAGGTAAGCAAATAGCTCCTTTTTTAGCCCTTAGTCGGCACACCCCATATATCATAAATGCAAAGAATTCTTAATCTTATTAACTTCTGACAATTATGTTAATTGGCAAATTATAATAAATCGTTAGTTTTAGAGGTAGCGGATTGGTAGTTAACAAAGAACTACGAAATTTCGTACTTTGCCGTCAAATTTATGCGATATTAAATCATTCCAAGACCCTATAATTATGCAAAAATTGCATTCAATCTATAAACACATGAAGTATTCCTTGGACTTCTTAAATAACTCTTTAAGACAGCACATTCCCAAAACGGAAGATATATAAATAAATTTCTAAAGAAAGAAGAACAGTTAAAGGGTTAATAAAGAGTATGATATATATAATATTTTAAAATCCAATTTAAATCCTAATTAATTTCTCAATTTTTATCTTAATTTAGCCCATATTAAATTCATTCTAATATGGCCTCTTGTTTCCTAATCCATTTTTTTTTATTTAGTTACTTTTGACACGTTTTTTGGGAAACTGTAAATTCAGCAGACTTTCGCACTGTGAGCGGCGGGTTAAAAAACTTAATGTTTGTACAACATTCTTTTTAAAAGATACTTAAATTTCCCTTTCCTAAAGTGACACGTGTCAAAAAAAAAATCCCTATCATCTCATTCTAAAAACCACCGATGGGAAAATTTCGATCTTTTTTTGTTCTTTGCTCTTGTGTCGCGATGTAGACTGACCACTTATTCTTATAATATATATATATATATATATATATATATATGTCTCCTGGAATGGAATAAATCAAAGTTCAAAATTTTCAAAAGGATATTATATATCACCGAAACGTCACAAAATCTTATATTAAGAAGAACAAATATTTCAATTCATAAGATCAAACAAATTTAGAACAAATACACATAAAAAACTTTTATATATATCACGGAATCCATATCTCACTTAACATCTTTCATCGAGAAGAAAATTTTACCTGGATCTTATCAATCAACTCTTGTAGTACACAAAAGGTAAGAACCCTCATACATATCATGGAAGCTATTATTATCGTGTGGGTGAAAAAAAAATGCGTCGATTAACTTAATAACAAGTAACGTGACCTTGACATCTAAGAACATTAACGGAACCACCTGTTCGGAACTGAAGACTCATTTAATCTAGTATAAAATCAGTGTTTACGGCCGCTCCTTTTGAATTTTACCTAATAAACGCTTTCATAAAAGGACAAAAAAAAAAAAAAAAAAACATAAAATTTCAATGCTCTAAAAAATTTTTATAGTTATTTTTGACTGCATTATTCAACACTGCCCTCAAGTTTCATTACATCTAGGATTAAATAATTCGGAGAAAGAAAAGAATAGAATTGTATATAATTGTATGCGATGATCAATCTTGTTTTCTTCACACAGAATGATTTATTTTCAAAATAATTCTTTTGCTCTATGTTATTTTCATTTGATATTCCAATTGTTCAGTGAACTTAGTGGTAAGACACGTATGTTTACTTCAGGTATATTCAATTACAATTTTTTCCTTCCCATGTGTATTATAGAGAGAAAAAAAATTGTAATTGAACTAAAAATTTTGACGAATTGCCAGTTTTTAGACCTTAGAGTTAGAAAAACAATCTGCTTGGATGCAAATCAAACGTTTTCAGCTAATTGGGTGAAATTTCTCGCACCCAAATATTTGTCAGTGAGCGTCGTGGCAATTAAAATATAGAAATTAAATCATAAATTTTAATTACTAATTTAAAGGAAAAAATTCTCCATTCAAAATATCTTGTTACCATTATATTATTATAAACTGGGAAACTCCCAACAGAAACATTTTCAAAGTCAAAGAGCGCGTGAGCGAAAAAAAAAAAAAAAAAAAAAATAGAAACTAATTTAAACATTAAAATTTCCGGAAAAATATATAGAAAATGCAATAAACCTGGATGAAAAGCGTCTCTTCCGATAAAAATGGAAACAAATTTTAACAATTCTCATTTTTAAACTCGCATTTTCTTTCTAGAAATATTGATTAAATATAGATTTTCCAAGTCATTTATTTATTTATCTTTTCATCGCTGAATTTCTTAGTCCTTACAAAATAACATATGAAATATTAAAAACAAGCATTTCCCATCCAGACTAAGATGATAATGAATAAAAGATTATTATATCATTGCGTGCAACAAAATCATTTACACGGTGGATTTTTCGCGGAAAAGGGTATCGAACCTATAATCAATCGATTCCGAAACTGGGAATATCATTAAGTTAATGCATTTCCAGGAGCTTTAAAAAGTAGTTCTTAAAAGTTATACCGCATGAATTGGCAGATTTGGGCAGTCCCAGACACTACGCATTATAAGTTCCCTCTTTTGATTGTTAATATTTTAATACGAGTTAACTCATTTTTAATTCAATTTTTGTTCACCTCTGATTTTAAGCTTAATTTCTATTAGTAGCTTTGTGAAAATGCGTAGATTTTTATTTAATATATATATTAGAGGAAAAGGTAGCTAAAGAAATAAAATACCACTCATAATTATTATCAATGATTTTTCAACAAATAAAAATAAATTATGTCACTAGTTTAAATCACTAGAATGTTAAGAAAATACTTAATATGACTAGGCGAAACAAAAGAAGTTTAGACTTTGTAATTTTTATTCAGAAGTATGTTAATTAATAATATGATTTTAGCATAACTTAGATTTCCTCAACTGGAAACGCACGCCTTGCTTTAAAGGTTTCGAAATTAGCTGTTTTTCGGCCAAATTTTAGAATGCTTATGAACATTCTTTAAACTGTATGTCTGAACATTCTCCAAATGGAAAAAGTAACAATGACTTAAGTTTTAATACAGTACAAGAGGAGGAACTGAACTTCCTCCTCTTCCAATACTTCTGAAAAACATTAAGAGATCTCGCCATCTCATTCATGCCTAAGTTTTTGTAATAGCTTTGCCACACCGTCATGAAAGTGAATCGATTTTGCTGAAAAAATATTAATGTTAATAATATTCTGCCTTTATCTTTTCCGAAACATAAGTTATGATCAATTAGTATTCTAAGAAAAATATTCAGTTAATAAAGCCCAGCCACTTGTTAAGTAATTCAGTGCCATGTTAATACCCTGTTCAGTCCGGAGGTTAAGAACCTTAAGTTCAGGAACTCCGTTATACATCCCTAAAATCGGCAAATCCGTACAAAATCGAAAGAGAAATGGTAAAAATATTAACACTAAACCTACCGGCATTTCACCGATACATTGGAATTGCCATTGGAAGCGGGTCAAATGACCCGCTCGTGGTAGCTTTAGTGTTAAATGGTTGCTGTGAGAACTGATGTACGAAGGTAAATGGGATTGGAACGTACATTTATTTTAAAATACGAGTACATTTAAGTTCCACTGCTCTTGATATATCAATACCCGTTCCCCTTTCAGTACTCTTCATCATTTGATTAGGAATTACAGTAAGAAAAGCGATTTAAATGCTTAAAGAATAAATCTATAAATAATCAAAAAAGTAAATTTTTACAACTCTCTAAATAAATCGATAAAATGACTGTCGCTCATCTTCGGGTGTATCCATACATGTGAGATTGCACCAGGGAGAATTCGATATTAAATTCTCATAATTAAATCAAGACCTGAACACAATAATTCAACTAATAACGATAGTAATTACACTTAAAAAAATTTAGGAACATAAGAATTTGCTTCGAATTGATAAAATTTAAAGTATTTAACGTAAAATTTCATACATTTTGAAAAGACTAACAGAAACTATACGATTCATTCAATACACTGTTCACATGTGCGCATTTTCTACAGCATCTTTCTAATAACTCAATTTCTTTTTCTAGCGTTTTACAATTTCGATTAACCAGCAATTAAACATAATATATTAGAGCATCATATTTAAAAACTTCTATCGAAACTGAACAATTAAAACAAAAGTTACAGCACAGGCAAACTTGATATGCAAGCAAAATATGCATTTTAGTTGAAATCATGGTTTTGATTTGTTCAAAACAACGTCGCTGTTTGCTTTATTCCACCGGAAAATGCTTTAAATGCTTTTAAAAATTACCCCTGAATGACCTATAAAGCAAAATTAAACATCCCCCCTCCCGAATACGAATTTCCAAAATGCGCACTACAAATGATTTTTGCTATCTAAATATGATGGAATAATGTATCGCAAACGACAGTTTTCTTACATCTGTTAACAATCTGTAAGTTTGTCACCAGAGCAACTGAACATCTTGTATATGCAGTATTAACTATTTCTGAAGAACAGCTATCACCAAAAATACTAATTTTGCCTTTAATTTCAAATAAACTTCTTATGCATAACTTATTAAAAAGATACATGTATCAAACTGTTATAGACACATAAATCGTACTATTTTAGTAACCAAACAGTTGGTCCATTTAATGTGTAAATGAGCATCTCCAGTAGGTAAGTCAAATTATGTCATATTAACTGCTGCAAACATAACTAACTGCATGTGGTCTAACGTGTAATTTACGTGTAATTTCTTATTTCTCGTATAAAATGCGCGTTCCTTTCTAATTTTAAAATGACACGACGCATGTTATTAGATTATATGAGCAATACTATTGGCATTTAGGTGAATTGAAAGATGCTAATAAGGAAACTAAAAACAGTGAGCTAAATATTTTAGCATAAAGGATGTATTGCTTAATATCTTATACGGCTTCGTCAATCGATTCTACACACACGAATGTAAAGGAAAAGAGATTTACGAAATGAAAACCAAATAACAATGATACATTCGAAATCTTATAACTTTAAACTAGCAATTCTTGTATATATCTATATCTGTTTCGTGTATCTCGGAAATACTCTAACAATTTATATATTAAGATAAGGTTTTTAAGTTTATCTATATGTCTTTCCTAAAAAAAAAAAAAAAAAAAACGCGATTTTACACACACTAACATAAAACACTTTAATAACTAATTACTGACATGTAGCTATACATGTTCTATATCAGAAATGGAATAGTGATTGGGGCTTCGGACTCCCATGCATTTTTATCATGTTCGATTTCGTGTTAGCAATTCAGTTAGATTTCGCTAATAACTTTAAACTAGCCATAAAATAGGATTTTATTTATAATTAAAAAAAAAACGCTTAGCGAAACTCGGTCTGAGGTACTCAAATAAAAATTGATCATGATATTTCAGAGAACATTCTTTTAAAAAGAATATTTAGACATTTTTTTTAGAAACAATGGAAAAATGTTCAAGTTTAGTTTAGTTATATTAACGTCCCGTTTTAAAGCAACACTAGGGCTATTTTGGGACGAACCTCATACTTTTGAACAGGGGTGAGATGACGAGGACGACACCTGAGCTGGCATCCCCTCTCCAAACTTCCACGCCACACAGCGGGAGGACGTTTGGCCCCGACGGATTTAACGTGCAACAGAACTTCTTATACGACGATTCTTCGGCGGAATCGGGTCTCGAACTTGAAGCGGAAAAGGTTCAAATTTCATTATGCCAATTAAAATTATTGCAGTAATAAGATACAGATGTATTTCTTTTAAATTTTTAAACTTTAGGACGAAGCACAATTATTAAATTGGTATTATTACAATACAGTTTGAATTTTAATATGAAGACAACGTCATCTTTATGTGGTAATCGTCCCGAAATTTATTAACGGAGAACGCCAAATTTTTCGATACACAGTTAAGTTTATCATACTAGTGCGACATTGAATGAATTAATTTCATTGTAAATAGATTAGAAAAATTCCATCTCTCTCGAATATATATGCTTATGAATTAAAACACCAAATTTCCACCAACATGCCCCAACGAATAGAGTAAACCAAGTTAAAAATGCTATTAATAGCACAGAATGAGAGCAAAAGTAATTATTCAAAAAACGATGTCAAGCAAGTTATTTACGTACGTAATTTATTTTTCTAACCCTAACAGACCACACTCCTTTAACAGCCCAAGTTTAGAACTGCATAACCCGACCTTTTCTGAACTTTTTCCCGCCAAGGTTATTTCACCTTGAGAGTTGGGAACATGGGTGACGGAAACATTGTTGGCGTACTCGTTTTATGTATCAACACGTGATTGATGAAAAAGGATTTCACATATTAAGGCTGTTTTTGAAACGTTGTGGAGAGATGGAGAAGGTCAAAAGATGATGACTTGGGATCAGCAGAAAGGGAAAAAGACATTTAAAACACGGAGGTAATGTCCATGTCTCCGTTCATTTAAATTGAGGCCACAGTTTTTCACACAAGATTAAACCGCGTCCTTCCTTCAGCAGAAAAAGAAGAGAAAATTCCTTCAAAATCTTCATCACTGGTTCAAAGTTACGAAATAGACTCTTAAGGACTCATAATGTGATTAAAAAATTGGCATATTGTACTTTGATTGTTCTCTAAGTTTTAAATGATACTGGAATGCGCTTCTTTTAATATAATTTGAGAAGTTATTTTGTGGTAAATAAATATAAACTGAATAAAGAAACCTAATATTTTTACAATTATTAGAATATCTGTCGAAAATTTAAATTTTCAAACATTTAATAATTCGGCATCTGAAAAATATATCTACCCGAACTTCATAATTTCTCAAGGTATGAAATTTGTTTTCTAAAATTATTCCACATTTGAAATTTTAAGTCAAAGTTTACTAAAAGAAATTACATAATTTTGAAAGAAAATTACAGTGTCTAACAACAATAACTGATTGAATTACATAATATTTCGACTTTTATATATCTCAGAACAGAACACACTATATATATTTAGTAGAAAAGCAAAATTTTACATAACATTTCAAAAATGCATTAAATATAACTTTATTTTAACTTTAAAACATATCTTGCATGAATGCACAAAATATTAGTTCTAAACAACATGCTCACATCCGAACAATAACATTTCAATATTTTCAAGAAATATTAGAGGATAACATTCAGAAAAATATACTTATATATACGCTTATATATACTTTTTACTGTACGATTCGTGATCAATGAGCGCAAAGTGGTAAAATCTGGCAACTCCGTTACAAAAACCTATAACCCACAGATCACTGATTAATCCGAAAACTAAAGAAACGCAAAAATATCACAAACAAAAAGAGTGGTCTGCTCCAAACTTTCTTGCATACACCTAACAAAGAAGTTGTCCTAGAAAAGGCCTTGCATGACACATTGACGTACGACATATTAATGGAGATCTTAATCTGAACAGTTAAGAAATATTAATCTTCTCTGTGAATTCAGCATTTTTACAAAATCTATAGCTTCATTTTTGGCGATTAATCCCTGGCATGTAGTTAATAGAGTAAGAAAATCGAATTAGTGTTTTAGATGCATATTTTTTCTACCGAGTGAAATAAAAATTTGACACAAAACTGTATCTGTAATCACAAAGTCCCATAACTAATTGATATATTTTAGTCATTGCGTCTTTGAATTATCACGTTTAGATGTTTCTGGAAGTATAGACCGACAAACAGTCAACCTTTGTTGGTTTTGACTTAAACTTTCCCAGATGACTACACTAAAAATGCTAAATCTGTATCTAGATCTCTTCGTTTTGCAATTTATTAAATTATATTCTAACAGCTGAAAGGACGGACTTCTGAGCGTAGTTTATCCAAAATTTGCTAGAAACCTACACATTTGGTGTAAAGAACTATGAAATTTCATCAGTCAAGCTCAATGTCTAGACGTCAGGTACTGACATTTTCTAAAAATGTACAATAAAATGTATATACAATGAAAAATATGAACATTTTCATTGAAAGAAATATTACAACGAAAGAAATGAAATATTTATTTTCAAACAAAAGGGAAAAAAACTTGAAACAAAAACCGATAGTTCGAGGAATTCACATTTTCCAATTTCTAATATTCCGGCATCATTCAAGTCTTTGAAGGTCTCAGAACAATGTAAAACAAGATACAACAGAAGAAATTTTTTGAAAACAAAATACTGCATTCGCCACATTTTAAAAGCACAAAAGATATTTAAGGTCAAAGACAGCACGCATACATCCGCAAAATTTAAAAGGAAAATAAAACTGCAAAACAGATATTACTTTCATAAGATTTGTATATAGCATTTGTCATAAAAAGTAATCAGTTAAAAGTCAGTGAGATAAGAATTGTAAGTTTTACGCGAAATATAAAAAAAATGTTTATTAAATTAACGAATGTACATTAATTTAATGAATCAACAGATCAAGGATCTTTGGGCAGATTTTAGAATGAATGCATGCTTTTAAAAAGAATCAAGAAAACAGCAATGATTAAAAATAATAATAAAAAAAACCCGTCAACAGAATAATGAAATGAATAATAAAAAGGGTGCAAATAAGATTCTTAGAATTAAATATTTTGATTAGGAGTATGATGTCATTATTTAAAAGAAATCCAAATCAACACTTGATTACCATCGATAATATGAAAAGAAATACCGATTAATTAACAACTCAAAAGACCCGCACCTCAGTGTTAAAAAAATTCAAAAGATTTATAACAATCTGATAACGAATAGATGTGACAGATAAGTACACTGACGAAAGCTCGCAAGAAAGAATATCAAGAAGATTCACGCGAAATGTTCCTTCTCTCTAACTAACTTCTAGTCCAAAATTAATTCGAATATCAAAATTCGAAAAAGAAGGAATTTCTTTTAGAAATGTATGGGAAAATACATTACTTATCGATCTTATTTATTAAGACTACCGATTAATATATCGGTACGTTGTATTGGACACCAAGTCCAAATGATAAAATATTGTTGAAAAGAGCCACCAGCTGCTTCACAAAATATCTTTTGTCATAGAGGAAAAAGGGCAATGTTTATTATTTTCTTGCCTACGAATATATATTTTCTAGTCTAGACTGTATAAATGGATATCAGGCTTAAAAACTTAACGTTTTCGCTCTTTCAATCTTATTTGCCTTGTGATCCTAGCCTGGTAAAGAGGATAGGTAGCTTTCCCATAAAATTTAGGTAATTTTTTTTTTTCGTTTTAATAAAATGGCTAGACTTTAATCTAGGATGTTCTAGGTCATAAATGAGCACACTACGTTCGCTAGCAGAATGCGCATGGGGTACTTTTGATACAGTAAAAAATCCAAAACATATGCAAAATATGAAACTATGAAAGCTTTGTAATGCGACACCTTAAGTAATCCTGCTTTTTTCACTTTCTCGTATACGAAATATAAGGAAAATATATTTAATCGTAAAAAAAAATTTTAAAAAATAGACCTCGAGGTTTTGAGGAATTTCCATGTTTTAGATCTCCACTTTTAGCACGATGTCTGTCTCTAAATATTTTCTCAAAAATGCTTCGAGCTAAACTGATGAAAATCGGTGTATAGATTTTTGATTTAACTTTTTAAATTTCTATGAACTTTTGAAAGAAATGCATTCAGAAGAAATTTGTCTGGCTGTTCGAGAAAAGTAAATTCTGTAACTATAAAACAAAGAACTAAGTACATAAAACTTAGTACACAGGTTTAGCATCTAAAATGTATACTTATCAAAACTTATTACTGTTTTACCACATCTGTTGACCTGATAGTTTATCGTTCTGTACTTTTACATGTATATAAAGCAATAACTAATAAATGCAATAGACATAAATTACAACCAGCATTATGAGGATCCCTAAATAAATTAGCTGATTTATTTTCCCATTTCGGCAAATTTTTAACTGAATACACACATTTTATGTTAATTTATTTTTCTGAAAGTGCTTGCGTTTCTTAAACTTGTTTTTAAGATATTTTATTGTGCAACATCCATGTTCGTGCACAATTATATCCAATTTAATGATTCATGTTTATAAAAGTCAGAAAACTGATAACTATTTTTGAAGAAATGTTCATATCGTCCTTATATTTTATATTTCAAACTTATTTATTTGGCTACTAGGATAATTTCTTTTTTTCAAATATAACTACTTGCTTAACAGCCATAAGCAGCTGTCTAGTCAGATATCCACCGCTGAGAATACTGAATATGAAATTGAGTCATTTCTCACATGTATAAAATAAACGTTTTGTACTTGAAGTATGACTTATTTTCGCTTTTCCGAAACTCATCTTTGCTATAAATTTAAAGTAATCACTAAAATATTAACTATTATTCCAATTGAGATGTTATAAACCAGGATACGGAAAAGAAAACGGGGTTGAAGAGAGGATACGGCAAAACACTCCTGCTCTATGTATATTTGTATCAAATATTTCAGTTTTACGTCGTAATATAACCAAAAAAAGACAGGAAGCTTCTCCTCTCGAATTTCTTGTATATTCAGACAATATGATAGGTCATGAGTTTAATTTCGCTGAATAGTGTAAGAGAATTTTGCATTCATTTCAGATAGTAAAACCTAGTGGATCAAAATCTAACAATTATCTTGTGTTTTGGAGTTATATTCATATAAAAAACACAAGCACATCGACAGATGCAGTAAAGAAAATTTGATACATCTTTAAATCCTTGCAATTAAACCATTTGCCAAATTTTATTTGTACAGCTCGTTGTTGAACTGAATAATCGGGTTTACAAATACAGGCATCACTTTAAAAAAAAAAGTGTCCTTTCTCTGAATTTAGGAAGTCAAAACGGAAATTCAAGATCTCGACACCGAATTTTTTTTGACGATTATATTTTTTATATGCTTCATATTTTTTTATATGTTTTTTGTACGCAAGTTCATACAGAAATTTTCTTCAGATGGTGAAAAATGAATTTTTTAAACTCGCAATTCAGACATTTTTACAATCAATTGAAAAATCTTGAACAGAAGAAAGACAGAACCAAGATTTTTTTTTTTTAATGAATTTGTTATTTTAATTCCTAAAACACAAAAGCGAATCACAACAATGGCAGACAGCATGACCTCTGAAAGATAATGGAAACATTTTTTCCAAGATAAATACACAGTAATTTAGCTCAAGGGAATGGCAGCATTTCACACACTTGTCTCCGGTAAAGGGTGAAAAATAAACGGCGGAAAGGAACAAAAACAAAAACTTGCAAAATCGCAGCCTTTTCAGAGCCCAGAAACAACAGTAAAAGACCTGTCAGCAAACAGAAAAATGACGTGAAACATTTACTGTAGAAGTCGGTACTAATTCTACCATTAAATATTCCACATTGAAAAGCTAGTTCTCTTGTAGCTTTTGCAATCAATCAACAAGTTCACCATTCTTTCGTAGACAACAAAGGGCATTTACGCACTTTCTAATGTTAAACAACTCGCTGATTTCTTGATAATTGCCAACACCAATTCTGTACACTGCTGCTATTTATTCAATCGCACAAAAACGCGCTTTCTAACTTTCGCTGGTGCACTTGATTGCTTTCATTTTCGACTTCCCAGAGTGTAGGGAACGATTATTCAATGGAGCACAATTGTACTTTTGGGTTCACGGGAAATAAACAATTCGGTTAAAATTTCTATTATTGTTTATTTTAATATTATAACACAGAATATCTATGCATCCAGCAAAAAATTTATATTTAACTAGCAAAAGTGATCTACTCAAAACTTTCTCGCATCCCTCTTTTCACATTTGGACTTTGGAAAAGCCGTGAACGTACGTCCAAAGGTATTGCATTTTTATTTTCTTAATCCAACATATAAAAGTTATGTGCTTTATTGCAAATTAAAGAATTGAACACCCATTTTTTAACAGACTCAAAAACAAAATTTGGCATAGAATTATAAATTTAGTGACAAAATCACATACCAAATTTCATTTATGTAAGTAGAGTTTTTGAATAATAGCGTTTGTATGCATGCGAAAGTACAGACGGAAATGGGGAATTGTCGGATTTCGTTCAAATTGTAGCAGATATCGACAGTTCAGGCGCTAAACCTGAACAATTTTTACCTATCTAACTCTTTGTTTTATAATTAAGTTGCTTACTTGTATTAGGACAGTTAGCCATACTTTCTGATAGTATATATTTTTTTCAAAATTCGATAGAAATCAAATTTGGTGCAAATACCACATGGAAATTTTCATTTGTCTACCTCAAAGTTTGAATTAGCGTGTTCACAGACAGAGCGACAGATAGAATTCGAATAATGAATTTTTGGGATTGAAAGAGGTCTAAAATTTAGAGATACGTCAAAATCTCAAGTTTGAATTCTTTGAAGATCATGCTATTTTTGCTGTGTATACGAAAAAGTAAAAGTGAAATGATTATATGAGTATATAAAGTCTTCGATCTACGATTATTCAAACAAAACTCCCTAGCGGCCATTTCAGATATAAGGATGAGAAAAAACGGTTCAATGGAATTTGTTCCTTATTTATTTGGCTATTATTATTTTGTGGGTTTGAGTTACCTCCACTCCAATTATGGGACATACTTAACACACGAGTGATGCCATGACTTGTGCGGTCATTAGGACTCAACCTTAATTCTTACTTCTGTGCTATCTACATCACGATAGTCAAAATGCTTTGGCATGGCAAGGGTAACTGCGATTTGATTATCATTCAAAAAGCATAACAAATATTCAATTAAATGTATATTTAATGCAGAATAGTCGGAATTGGCTTTAGAGCCATAGAAATCAATTAACCAAATTAATAACTCAATATCTGAGCCCTGAGAATACGAGTGGGCAGTAATCGATTAACTTACAAATATGGAATGCAAGGAATACATACAAAAATGAGGGAAATCAGTTTTGCTCTTAGAATTTAGAAATGACAATTCTACACAACACTCATGTCATGTATTCCACAACGATTGCGGTTTATTTTTTCATTACAAGAAATTTTAACGAAAAATCTTGAATAGATTGCGGTTCGTGAAATACATCCCATATTGAAACACTCAAAATAGTAAAAACATTAGCGTCCTAAATAAAATACTAAAGATTTATCTTACTTTCAAGTAATCTTGATAGTCCATTACTGTGACCAGTCCATTAGTACAGTTCACTAGTGAATTACCATTGAAAAAAGCCATTAATTTTTCGTCAGAATGTCTTACAAGATAAAACACTTAACCCAAGTCTAATATAAATAAATCTTTCCGGCTAAGTATGGGTACACGTGTCGCATCTTCTAAGCAACTGGGCTGAATTCAACTAAACGTATAATTTAAGTTAAGAGCATTCTTCTTCAAGTGCAGAAGTTAATTAAATATTCAATTAATTAAAAATTAACCAGAAATGTCGTTTTCCGTAATAACTACTGAACTTAAATTATTTCGTTTGCAAACATGTTGGGATTCTGTTGAATGCTAATATTAAATATATGCTTACGTTTTTGCATTACACCAAAAATATCCTGTAAAACTATTTGTGCCATTTTAAAATTTGAATATTATATATATATATATATTAATTGATACAAAGTTAATTGTCGTGAAAAAATTTTCTAAATATAGGCAATTTTTTTAAAAAAATTTCTTTTGCATAGTTCTCAAAAATATATTTCATTGTTGCAATCAAATTCAAAACGTTTTCATTGTAATCAAATATTTAATCGCGCATTATTTTTTCGTTCATGAAAGTTCAGGAAAAAATATTCTGCTTATTATATGTGTAATTTACATCAGAAATCAGAAAGTTAAACTGCGCTACACCAAAATTAAAAATTTGAAATAAATTATCCAAATACTCTAGGGTTTAATACTATATGACGATGTCATAGGATTCGACTTCATTATACAATAATCTGAACAGGTGATAAAGCTATCAAAATAACAAGGCTTCAATAAAAAAGGTGTTAGGCTCTCAAATTCACAAGGCTTAAATAAATAAATAAATAAAAAAATGGTCGAGTCTTGGAATCAAGAATATCTACTTTCGAATAAAGGGAGCTTAAAGAAATTTTTTCCATCCATTAATAAGAGACTGTCATGCCATCATTTTTATACTAATTACAAAATAACCCAATTTCTAACTAGTCATAACTTTAAAAGTTATTTACACAAATTTAATTTGTTTCCGTCATCTTCCTGCGATTGTAATATTGGTGGGGAGGAAAATGTTGAACATGCGCTCCTTCCATGTTCCAAGTTTGTCAAAGAAAGACAGATCCCAAGACTGGCTCTCAAGGACATGAATATAAATTGGCCTCCAGAGTTTCACCAACTTATTACCACTAGAAGTGCTTTTGAAAATTTCTGTAAATTTATTGTTGACATCTGTAATCCTTCATAACTATTAAATTTTCTTCTTTTTCTTTTTGTAATGTGTTACATACTTACTTCTGTAAGCCCCGTGTGTGGTGCACGGGGGATTTATAAATGTTAAATAAAAAAAGTGTTAGGCTATAAAAATAACAAGGCTTAAATAAATAAAATAGGTGCAAGGCTATCAAAATAACAAAGCTTTAATGCTGTCACAATCGGATGCTTTAAAAAGGTTTGTTCAGGATATCATGACTATCAAAACGTAAGTGATTCGTCTGAAATTAAATACCACCAATATTCCAGAAGAACAAACTTTTGCAAAAATTTTAATGATACGAAGTGAAACAGAAAACAAGACAGTCTAGAAGCAAAGCTGTTACAGATTAATTAATAACGCTGAATATTTATGATACATAAAGGCAATATACAAAGAGAAATTCATGCTAAACAGAAAAACTGAAGAAGCAAAGATAGTAAAATACTCAAATAAGACTTAAGTTTTATTATTAATTCTTTCTAAAAATTCGTGTCTTCATGCATAGAAAAGTCGATTCCTCGATTACGATAGTACCGTGCTTCTAAGTGTCTGATTACCACAAAAATAAATTTGAGAACAATTCTTAAGTAAAAATCCATCCGAAAATAAATAATTCAATTAAATTACAGCAGTATCTACTAGGTTCATCGTAGAACAGAAGCCATGAGAATAAACTTGCGAAAAATTTTTTAATTGAAAGTAAAGAATTAAATATATTTCAAATAATACGTGGCGCTTTGCAAAGCAGTAATTTAACACCAACAAACAGGTTCCTAAGAATTTAAATTGATTTTTGCCGATATGGACAGATAATTTGGGTTTGAATAATTCCAGGTAATTAAGTTTCTCCAAGATAAGCTCGAATCTAAGCAATATCTCTCGTATGAGCAAAATTTCCTTTTAAAATTCAAAACTTACTCTTGTTGCATTTCAAGAATATAAAAACACATTATTTTATAAATTAGTAAAGGTATCTTAAATAACCATTTACTATTAGAAATGAATTAAGTTTTAAAATCCCGTTCCTAACATTTTTGTATGATTTTGCAAGGCAAAGGGATGATAGGAAATGAGAAAGTTATTTTTTCGGTTCTTTATTTAGAGTGTTTTCTTTTCATATGTTTATGCCTTATGTTAATATTCATTTACTTTTTCAATAAGTAATATTCCGCTATTATTCAAAAATTGTGTAATGATTCTATTCTTTGTTCAGTAAAAAATAAGCATATCCTCCTAATCTCATTCCTATTATGATGAAATCAAAATCGATGACGCATGCACAAAATTGTGATTCATCTCATCATCTGAAACAGCAGAATTGGACACGAAGTACCAGATAATAAACATAAATTTGAAAAATTCCATTTACAAAGAAAAATTTCAAAAAAATTACGGTTTTTTTTTAAAAATCCTAACAAAGTTTAGCCCTATCAGACGTTCCATTAAAGAAAACAGAATAACTGGTAACTGGTACTATCTTGGACAGTAACAAATATTCTAATGTTCTTGCACAAATTGGCATTTCTAAACGATGCAGGTGAAAGAAATCTGGTTTTTATATGCGAAAATATAAAAAGTATAATTATCCGACTAATTCAATAAACGGTTATAAACTTGTTTCCACAAATTCGATAACAATTATCATACCTTAAAAGACAAATTCAAAAATAAGGCATAAGTGTGACTTGGTTATTCAATCATAGCACATGGCTAGTTAAACACCAAAATTGTTACAACGTCGGGAGAAAAACATACTTATAGAGATAAGCCACGTGGCCTCCACCTGTCACAAGTAACCTACAAAAAAGACGTCCAAACAAATCCTTATAAGTCATTTTCCTACAAAAAATATCAGACAAATTCGATAAGTACGCCACATATTATAACATTAGACCCGAGATCGAAAGAAAAAAAGGGTTAAGAAACTGTAGCCGCGAGGCAAGCTGAAATAGTTGATGCATAACAGCATCAAAATTACTTGGATGAGCACATCAATATGCTGCAGGCGTTGATTTGTCTCTCCGATGTCTGGTTAGCTGTGTGAAGACGAGCGTATCCAGTTCTACTACTGGTCCTTTTTTCTTTCTTTACCTGACCAATATTGCTGCATGCTTCCAGTATAACTTTTTTCTTCTTATTTTGTGACTATCAGGTCGTGGTAGTTCAATTAAAATAAAAAAGGCTAATTTAGGAGTTAAATAAAAATATTAAACTGATTTGAGACTGAGTAAACGAAGCGTTCGAGAAGAGGAAAAACTACTTCCCAATTTTAAACATTTTTTTTTTTTTTATATAGATAATCGAGTCGTGGAACAGAAAATTACGGAAGCGATACGTGTAATTTCTTTGCATAGGAAAAGTAATCAAATCTTAAATAACGTATTTTCTATGTCGTTTATTTTAATCTCACAATGCGCAGTGATGCATATTTTTATAGTTCACGTTTTTGCCCTGTACGTAAAGTGGCGATCAGGTTTTCTGAACTTCAACACGAAACATTTAAATTTTGATGGAGAGGGGAGGGAGGACAGTGGCGTAACCAGTCAGTATGGAGTACTGGCAATGTTCAGGGAAAAGGGGTGTAATGAAGGTATATGTTATTAGGGACGTGAAATGTTTTCGCCTCGCATGATATTTGCCTTATGATATACACACACTAATGCTTGATCCCCATAGAACTCCTCAAGACTGATATCTGAGACATCTATAGCCTCTTTACGTTATTGGTCATTGGTACGTTATTACTTTAGAAAATTTAACTCATCAAGAATGAAAAAAGTATTTCATTTTTTTTAATGCTTTCTCTTTATAGAAGTAATGGTGACTCGTTTAGTGACCAAGGGACAAGGAGGAAATCGATGTCAGAGAAATGATTATTGTTATTGTCATTTTTTTATAATCAGACATCGAAAAATACAATCGTTCCCTGGCGCCATTTATTCTAATTAAATCATTGAAGAGACAAGAAAACTTACTTAGCTTGCTACGCCACTGCTGTGGCCGTTTCAATTTTTTTTTAACTTAGAAATAAATCAACATTGATTGGCATCGTATACCGATCGCTTTTTCTCTAAACATTTATTGTAAGCGTGCAGGTGGAGGAATGTAATTTAATTCCGTACTATTCAGCATGACATTCATTTCATTAGTAAATTAGCTGATATAGCCGGTACTACTCGAAATAATCCTTTTGTCATAATACTCCACTATCCCTAATTTTTAAAATAAAGATTTTTTAAAGTAGTGATAGAGTAGTTCAGATATTGTTGATGTATTACCATCAGCGTTATATTTTAAAAGAATAAATAAAAATAGAAGAAACCATTGCACAGAAAGGAATTAGGCATCACTGAAAGAGTGAAATTGAGTTAAGATATTAAAATATTTCTCGTAAAATAAATTGCTCCAAAGTTACTATAGAAAACGGCAAAATTTCTGTTAATTTCTAATTTAATATGCAATTAACATTCATCCTTTCAAAAACTGACGGTATTCTCTTGTTCTAAAGAGTGAGTGTGCAAAATTTGGTTAAAATTGACCCAATCGTTCAGGAGGAGATGTGGAACACAAAAGCACAATGATTTTTATTTGTATTCGGATTTAGTTTTTTAGTCATGGAGAATAAAGCAGGAGTAGGGGCAGTGTGGAGGTGGCTATGCAATTATAACACCTCGAGTAGAAGCCCTTAAAATGTAAGCGCTTGATATTTTTTCCAGTTTTGACATCCTATTGTTAAACCACTAAGTGGATGGGTGGAGAAGGCCATGTTGCCATAGTAGGTTGAAAATCGATATGCAGATCAATTTACTACTGACTATCAAGATAGCATAAATCGACATCGTTTTAATATTTTTCAAAACAGCAGTAATTAAAAAAGACAGTGTAAAAATCAATGCTAAATGAAATCAACAATAGTAAAAAAGCTACAGTAGTTACACCATTACCTGAAAATGCTCCAAAATTTTAAAGCCTATAATGTTAAATATACAGAAAATAATTAAGTGATTAAAATTTTTAGCAGATTGTTAATTTAAGAAGCTATTCCTTTACGAACAATAGATTAGACCATAAACCTACATATTCAGAAACATTCCTAATACATGTGTCGTATATTGCCTTATCAATTGCATCTTAATCTTTTCAAGGGTTTTATTAAGACATGCGTACGCTTAATTTTACCTCTAAATTCCAATTATTTTAGATGAAAAGAAATTTAAATCTGTCTTGCAGAATCCATACGAATAAATTAAATTTTTTCTGCCTCACTGAATTCTTAATGATACACGATAAAAATCATAGTAAAGAAAAATTTGCATTGAATTCTCATAAAAAGAATTGTTTCTGTAGAGGTTAATGCATTGGCACAATCAAAGCAATTTCTAGTCTAGACTGTATAAATGGATATCAGGTTACTACGCGTAAACTTTCTCGCTCCTTCAACTTTATTTGCACTATGATAATAGTCTGGTCATAAGGATAGGCAGCTTTCCCAAGAAATTTAGATAAATGTCATTTTATTGAAACGGAACAAAATATTACAAGACTTTCTGAACTTCAATACAGGATTCTCTATACGATAAATGAGCAAACTGGAATGCTGGCTAGGAGAATGTACAAGTGGCACCTTTGACGCAGGCCAAAATCCAAAAAAGTATGAAAATAAAATGTGAATCCATGAAACATGCTCTCGATAATCTAGCACTTTTAGTAATCCTGCTTTTTTTACTTTCTCGTATACGAAATAGAAAAAGTGATTGTATTCATCAAAAAAATTCAAACTTATTTTAACGAATCTCGACGTTTTAGACCTTCCCTGAGTTCGAAAATCACATTTTAGGAAAATGTCCGTCTGCCCATCCGTGACAAAAATAACTTAAAAACGCTTTGAGCTAAACAGATGGAATTCAGAATACGATCTCTACATCAAATTTGTAAATTTCTATCAAATTTTGAGGAAGTCTCCATTCAGAGGAAGTCTGTCTCGTCCGGCTGTCCGAATATAAGTGAATATAACTAAAAAACAAAGATCTAATTGGATAAACGGTACATGAATTTACCATTTATAATGTAGATACCTTTCAGTTCTGAGCCAAACCCATTGAGGGGTTAACCATCTGGTGATCTGTACTTTCAAGGAGCATGTAAACGCGATAACTCAAAAACACAGACTTAAATATATCCAATTTGGTATGGGATTTTGTGACTACAATTGTCATTCTATATCAAATTTTGATTACAATCGATAGTGAAAAAAACGTCTAAAAGAGAAATTGCTTACTATTAACCGCATGCCAGGGATTAATCGCCAAATAACACTCGACAGATTCGGTAAAAATGCTAAATTCAATTCAAAGGTTAATATTATACTTATTAGAGTGTTATACGAAAAAATTTGGGGGGTGACCACGCCATTGGTTTTTAAAAAAAATAGAAACCAAGCCTTTGCAAAAGGATGTCACTGGTCTTGCTTCAACGTAAACAATCTGCTATTGCTCAGATTTTGAACGATATTTTGTTTTATTTTATCACAAATTTTCATTGTATTCATTCATTGTTTTGCATATTTTCAAATATTTTGTGCAATAACTATAAGTTTTGTTATTCAAATTTACTTTTTTTAATGAGCCTCCACTAATAAGATACTTTTGTAAATCTGTCAGTCTTTTAGTTAAATTACTGTTTGGATTTTAAAGCCTTTTTCTATTGTTTTTGTAATTTTTTTTTCTTTTCCTTTCAGGCCAATTATCGTAATTACATGTAATCAAGAAATCTAAATTAGGAATTACTTTATCAATGTATGTTATATTTGATTTGTATCATACTCATATTTATCTGGCGAATGACGAATTTAATGGTTCAGGAAATTAGTAATTTTGGATATTTTTGAAAAAATTATATGATATAAGGTGCTTTTAAGGTTAAAGCAGCTTTTCTAGTTCGTCAAAATTTGAGTAAATGGATCGTAATATGTTGCTATGAATTATTCATAAACTCAATACATTATAAATAACACATAGCAGCAAATAAAGACCTAGTAATTCGATTTCATTAGGATGATCAGATTGTTCGAATAAAAAAAAATCCAGAATTCTTCAAAAACTAATTTGTCAGCCGGTCCGTCTCAAAACGATAACTCAAAAATGTTTTGAACTATTATCTTGAAATCTGGTAAGCGGTCTTTAATTAAATTTATGTATTTGTCAAATTTTGAACGAAATAATTCAATACTTTATATGTTCAAATATAGGTAAACATAACTACAAAACACAAAGAGCTCGATGGATGAAATTTGGCACACTGATTTAGCATCTGAAGTGCTTACCTTTATCAAATCGTCACGTCTGTCTCTCGGTATATACTTTCGCAGGCATTTAAATTCGATAACATAAGAAAACGCAAATTTGGCAGCAGGTGTAACTCAAATTGGAGTTTTGCACCAGCTTTTGATTACATTCGTTCGGAAAAAAAGCGACCAAAATGGCCAGTCAAGTATCTATGTTACGCAACACTACGCAGCACAAAACTCTTAGGTTCAGAATTGAAAATAAATATTTGAGTACTACGGGTGTTCACGCACAAATGAATGAAGGCGGGTTACATCTTTATTAGGCAGTATGCGGTAAAGTTTCGAAAAGACCATTCCCTCAGGTTTTAAAATGAAATATCTCTTAATAAACATAAAACAGGGCACTCCAGAATATTTAAATAAAGGCACCTCAAATTGAAAATGTTTCAAGGAGACACAATGCCCCATTTCATTAGAAACATTTAATCACTTTATATGTTTATCAAGAGTTACAAAAGGATAATTTATTTTTACTTAATATTGTCACAAAAGTAACACCGTGTGTCGAGAACTATAAAAAGTCGGCCAAAGCAGCGAGTTAAAAGAAAGAGCATGCCTCACGTACCTACACTAACGAACTTTTAATAATAGTTGGAAATTATATTTATCCTTTGAGTGCGTATGTTTGATTTTTGTGGATATAGTAAATTTAAATGATTAAAAAAAGAACTGCCCTGTTATAACATTCGCCTGAAAATGGATATTTTAAATAACTTTAAATAAAATTTGCTTTTTTTTTTTCAAACGTGAATTGATTTTTAAGCAAAATTCAGAAACTTAATTTCAATTCGGGAGAATCCAGCTTATTATTGTTCAGCTTACTTTTGATCATTTCCGAATCGTGTCGAAAAATAAATTTAAGAAAATTCTGTCATTGTTTCTAGACACGTGCGCCTAATTGTGCGTAAAAAACTCCTCACAAATTGAACACAAGTGATGATGGATATTATCAGTTTGGAGAACAAAGAAATAATCACATTTAAATAAATCTACAAAAGGATCTGAAATTTTTCTGATGTTAGGAGGAAAAGGGCGATATTACTATTTCAAGACGGCATTCCTTTAAACAAACTAGAACACAAATAAGATATCATATTCGTTAATGGACAATGAAGTTGACCTTGAACTTTCAAAATCAGAAACAACATTCCTCATAGAGATGTTTTCCATTGTTTATTCTTACAAGCACAATCCATTTTTTTAAAATTTTTTTGTAATCTTCTGTTTCATATAAAATAGAGTAGCAAATTTTTTATTTAAAATAATGTTAAGTATATAAAATAACAAAAAAAGTTCTGTTTTTATAAAACAGCAAAGTTAATTTATCAACTTATGTGTAAAACATAATTGTCACAGATAAGATCTTGCATGTCCCAAATATTCTTTAAGCCTCAGTAACGAGTTACAAGTCAACTGAATGGGAAGCAAACTGCAAAGCCTCGTCATATCCGAGATGGGGTCGAAAGGTTTGTTCACTGGCTTAAAATAAAGGGGGGAAGTGAAGGGCCGAGGTGATATATCCTCAAAATACAATCTGGGGATTGCAATCGAAGACAAAACGGAAGAATAATTTCATAAGGCAGAATATGACGAGGGGTTGAAAAATTACTTTTTACGGATGTTAATTATCTTGGTTACCTCAGTTGCTAATCAATAAGAATGCCCCATGTCACTCATGTACGAAAGATCATATCTTCTTCACTACCAAATTCTGAAATTACACAAGCTGGAGCCAGAATTCTAATTTCAAAGGAACCTATGTGTCGAAAAAGTAGAAAGAAATAACGAAAATGATGGGCTATGACATGTATCTGTCAATTTAACACATATTTACTGGCTATATTCTACAGGAAGTTTGGACAATGGCAGCCATTATAGATACCAGTATGCTAATTTTAATAAAGCATAATGTGGCGTGTATGCTGTTTTTATTTATCGATACAAAGTTGAATGACTTCCGAATATCATAATCTCAGGCAGGCAGCCTTATGAACCTGAACACAGCCCCAAATGTGGGCGAAAGCGTGAGAATTTCACCGACTCCACTTAATTTTTATCTTTAATCAGATTGGTAAAAAGCAAATTCGTTTAAGAAAAATGATTTAAAACAGTTATAAAAATTCATAATCCAAAGGAAAAAAACTTCACCTATACATCACTGTGACCTGCTACGTCCTTATCATCCGGATCTAAAATACTACATTCAAAATAGAAAGAGACTTTTTCAAATAAGTTTCGATTTTTAATGCTAACACATAAACTAAAGATTGCATGAAACTAATTTATTTTAATTCAGCCTTTAACGCTCCTTTGAAATCCAAATATTAATTAGATGCTTATGTTTTATTGGGCGCATTCGTCTGTTAAATTCTTTAAACCTTATTCTTACCTTCCCGAGCTCGACCAGCACATTTTTTTGGAAAACGTCTGTCTGTGACAAATATAAGTCAAAACATTAGACGGTTGAAATCTGGTATACGGACTTTAACAAAACTTGCAAATTTCGATCAAATTTTGAGAAAAATCTATTCTGCGGAAGTCCGTCTGTCCAAAGATAAATTAGCACGATAAATACAAAGCGGGGAGAGCTAGATAGATAAGATTCAGTACACAGATTTAACATCTATATTGTAAAAACCTATCAACGCTTGAGCCAAAGCCAAATACTGGTTAGATTGTCTAACCATAACTTTATAGTTTTATATAGAAAGTATAAAATATAATTTCAGAAACGTGTAAACGAAATAAATCAAAAAACGCAGTGACTTAAATATATAAAATCTGATAAGGGATTTTGTGATTACGAATGTAATTTGTGTCAAATCTTTCATTCGACTGAGAAAAAAATCTAAAACGCAAATTCGATTTTCAGGTACTATTAACAATGTGAAAAGGAGAAATCGCCAAACAACTGGCCAAGGATGACACGACAGATTCAGTAAAAATGCTAAATTCACGTCAAATTTAATATTTCGCAACTATTGTACACCAATGTCATACAAGGCGTCTTTGACGAGACAAACTTGTTAGAGAGAATGCGGGAGAGTTTGGGGGAGATCACACCCACTGGTTAAAATTCAAATATACACGTTTATGGAGATGACAGTTACTAATTTTTATTGTTATTCAAAGTAATTGTGTTGCCTTTTGACACGGAGACATGTCAAAATCAGGAGTTCGAATTTTTTGACGATTACTAATACTTTCTCTATATTACGTATGAGAAAATAAAAAAATTAAAAAATATGTGTTTTAACTCGGCAGTATGCATGCAATTCAACATCCTCACAACGGCGCCAGTGGATTGTTTAAGATTAAAATCTTATTAATTTAATGTTTTTCATTATCACAATGCTGGGTTTGGTTTGGTTATATTAACGTCCCGTTTGAAGCGACACTAGGACTATTTTGGGACGGACCTCGTAATTTTGAACCGTGGTCAGATGACGAGGACGACACCTGAGCTGGCACCCCTCCCCGCCCCTCTCCACACCACACAACACCACACCAGCGGGAGGACGTTTGGTCATGACGGATTTAACGTGCAACAGACCCCCTTACACGACGGTTCTTCGGTGGAATCGGGTCACGAACCTGAAATCCTCCGGTTCCGAAGCAGAGACCTTACTTGTCAAATTTCATTAAAAGTAAAATCCAGATTTTCCATTAAAGGTCATGAATGAAAAAAATTTCAAAAACCCCTGGTCAGAGATAAATTAATTTCCATATATCAGTGTCAGTAGACTCTCGCTTTAGATTTATAGAAATAAAATCGGAATATCAATTTGCCAACGCCAAACATGTATAACTCGATTAATTCACAGGCCTTCTCGATAATAATTTAACTATGAAACTACCACCGCCAAAATAGCTTTAAAAGCTACCGAACATCCGACATACAATAATCCTTTTAATCCCAACCCGCTGCTTCAGTTACATACAAGCCCTCAACAAATTAATCACCCACTTAATGATGAATGAAAGGCGTTAAGCGTAGAATTATCGAAGATTGGAATCTCGCACAAATTCGAATGAACCCACCGAACACTGTTACTCAGCACGGCAGTAATTGATGAGGAAACACGAAGCGAAACTCGAAAAGTGGAATGAATCCACATCCGAGGACTCGAACAGTTTCAAGGATAACAATCCTTTAACATCCACGCCGCCTCTGGCGGGCGAGATTAATTTTGGTGTTACTGGAAGGATAAATGGGGTTGCTAAGCAACGATTTGTCGGGAAGCTGTCGGAAAATATAGGACGCATAATTATCCTGATGTGCGGATAAGAATGCGAGAAAGCAGTTTTCGGTATTTTGTCAACCGGAGGGAAAGATATCGAGGATTTGTCGGCACTGGAAATATGCAGGTTAGGAAACTTGGTTTTCTAAAAACAAGGGTATAAGAATGAATTTGCATTTTTTGAAGTAGATCGACCGATATAATGTTGAACGCGAATAGAGTCTGTGGGAAAATGTAGATGGAATTTTTAGGAAATTCAGAGATTATATCCATGTTATCGAATGGCTGAGGAAAACACGGAATTTCTGAGTTGGAATTGAGTTTACAATTCCGAAAAGCTTTTATATGATCTAGTTAACCCTTTGCATGATGGTGGAAATTTCCGTCATAACATTTAGTGAACAAAAAATTGTGCTCAAAACGGGTGTACATTAAATTTGTTCTTCCTAACAACTATTTTCACGACTATTGCGTAATAAAGAAAGTAACTGTCAAAAAAAATGCCACAATTATTACAGCGGATTGAACTTGTCATTCCGCGGTTTATTGTGGTTGGAAGAAACTTGAGATTCTTTGAATATTTTTATAACTAATATGAGGGTTTTTTTTCTAATAAAAGCGATAATGAGTTCAGAAATTTAGAAGAGAATGATACAGAAGATTTTGTACTAAGATTAACATGTTAATTTACATGATGGATAATTCCATCATCATGTTTTTTAATTATATATTTATACTAGGATTTTTAAAAAACATTTTTCCTTTAATCTAAAGCATGAATTATATCACCCTGATTTATTTCACAATAAAAGAAAAAATCATGCAAAGAAGGGTTAATTGTTTGTAATGTCAACTATCAACAGCGTCACAATATAGTTTTATAAAACTATATTGTGACGCTGTTTGATATTTGACATTACAAACAATTAACTTAAATCATACAAAATATAAAACGTATTTAAAATTTCACCAAGGTATTTGAGAAAACTGAAAATATTAATTTCATTGTTACAAATGTCAATAAACTTTGAAATTTATTAAAAGGAAGGAAATTGTACAAATATGGGATTGGTGTCATTAAAAAAGCAGTTTTTTGAGTTTCAAGATGTGGTTGAAAATACTGAAAAACTTAATCAAAATATGTTAATTAAAAATTAACTTTTGAGATATAAAAAGTTGAGAATTACTTCCTTTTATTTTAAAGTGCGCATGCGCCAAATTTTATCAAGATCGAACAAAACTGTAGATTTGTATTAAAGATAAATATTCATCTTTATACAAAGATGATTTAATAGATGGTATATTTATATAATGAGCATATGTTATAATTAAATCGTCAACCAAATCGAATGATTTTTACTTTTCGCACAAAAAAGTAAGTATTTATAATTGTCAAATTTTTGCCCTCAAGATTTTAATGAATCTCCATATTTTAGACGTTCTAAAATTCGAAAAGGCAGGGGGAGAGGATTGAAATTATGTCAAAGAATAAAATAATTTAAAGTGGAATGAACTAGCGAACTAGATAAATGAAATTTAATAAAGAGCATTTATATTAAAATTTTAGATCAAAATCCAGTTTTGGAGCCAATTTGTGAAAAGGAAGTTGTAGTCGAAATAGTAGACCTGCTGGACATTTTGGATGAAATCAGATGTCACGTTTACTGTCAATTTGTATGCTCATATAACTGCGAATACAGCCCAAAAAAGTTAAAGGTGAGTTATATTTACAGACAAAATTGAAATCCGGATCAAATGTTGAACCTAAATGGTAAACGGAAAAAAGATTTACTATTTCAAAATGCATAATCGGATCCCCTTTTCCTCTGCGACTAAGCCAAATCTAAAAACACGCCCTACTGCGGGTATACGAAAAAGTCGTGGAAAGCATTTCCCGCTGGTTTACTTCAGAATATATATATATATATATATATATATATATATATATATATATATATATATTCGCGTGATAAATTGAACTAGTCGCCTTTGATACAAGTTGGTTCGCTGTGTCGCTATAAGTCAACTTTAATTTCAGCTAAATCATTAAGATATACCTTCATGATTGATTTCGTCAAACTATCATACCTTAAAGCCATGTTATTTTTTCTTACATATGTTCTGTATAATATAAACACGTCACCTTTCTAATGGAACTACTCCCATGACATAGTGCTATTTATAACGTAAAAACGCGGTTTACTTTCTAAAATTTCGAGATGTTTAACATTTTTTTTTTTTATTTAATTTGCAAACTAGACACACACTAGATTTTTATACATAAAATAATTGACGAAGCATTGTTGTCACGTGAGAAATGATTTACGGCCGTTAAAGGTTGAACAAAGGGTTTTAGCTTCCAAAAGTGGAAGAAAATCATGCGATGCGATTTAATGAAACAATTTAATTTAAAGGCAACACAAAAAAATGTTCCAACAATAAAGATGAAATTGTGTGCATGTTGGCGTCCTACAGGACAGGCCGCTTCACTAGAGCTTATAAATGTGGCGTAAATATGCTTTGAAGGGTGAGAATTTGTACCTCCAAATGAGTTTTTTTGAAATCTTAATAAAAATTTACGCTATGTTTTGAAACTTCCGTGATAAATTTCAAAAATATTATCGCATAAAAATTGTCTTTTTCAAAATCAAAATCTATATATATATCTTTTCAATGGTGTCAACTTAATTGGTTATATATAGACTAAAGAATTACACAGCAACTTTTTAATATTTTTAAGTATATTTCACAACAATATCGTTATTTCTGCAAATGAAACCCAAATCATTTGAATTATTTTATCAAATATGGGATCGCGTACTTCCTTCACCCTAACTGTTGAAAGTTAAAGAAACATTCCATTTCATATCTATGCGGCTTACAGGGGAAATAAAAAAGCGAAGTTACAATAGCAGTAAACTTAAAAGAATCGGACATTTACGCTTTTAATAATGCTATGATGCCAGGGAATTAGCTTCGATGAGAAAAGTTCAAGTACACAATAAACAGATCATACGCAAGACAAAATAATATGGCTTTAATGAATGGAAATTTAACGGAATAATGGAAAGAAATTCCATTTAAGCAATCTCTTATGAGTGATTACGAGACTGAAGAGATGATTTTTGCGTTGCCAAAGCTACGTTTAAGCAATCTAAATGAAAACTCCAGTGAACCAACAGCCGCCAACGTCGATTAACCACTATCTCTGGTGAACCAGTTCGTAATATACCGATAGAAAATAAAATTAACATTCTCAAAGATGAAATATCACTGCGATGTTAAAAAAATGATAAATTAAAAACTGAAATTTTTTCCAATGAACTGCATCTAAAATGTGTGCAACTTACAATTTAATATAAGAAATCGTATCTAAAAAAAAGTTTACGAAACAAATAAAATATAATGCGATTTTACCTAATGTCAATCTATTTAAAGAAAAGCTACAAAGTGAATGAATTTTTATTCTTTTTTATAAAATTCTCGAAAACATGACCCCCCCCCCCTCATTCCTTAGATTCCTGGAAACAATGGAAAGCTCGTCAACCTTGAAATTCCTCCCGGTAATTACACGTTTTCCTAACAAACGACTGTATTTCTAAATCATGTAAGATTCGATTGAAAGACTTTCGAAGAATTCTCCTAATTAAATAAAATAAGGTAAATCTTAGGCGGTACAGAATTTAAGACACTAAGAATTATTTACTGCACTATTTATTTTATCAAGTCGTTATTAATTATTGACTTCATTAATTTATACGTAACGTAATTTTTTTCCACAAATGTAAATGAAAAATTTGTTATATTTAATCTTCCCATTGCTAATTAAAAACAGACAAAAAGAATTATCACACTCCAATATATATTTGTTTTGAATAGTTCGTGAGATAACAATACCATGAATTGAACAGACAAGAATTATGCTTATTGCTGACGAAAAAGAGGTTCAGCAAATAATTTAAGAATATTTTCCCCGATTGCGGACAACTAAATGAAGCAACCTTTGGAGACATAATTACGAGATAAAAGAATTAAAAATTACTCAGTTTTCAAATTAAAATTCCTTTAAAATGTGAGCCTGAAAGAGAGAAGAAACTTCCCAAAGCGAATTTAGTAACTTTGTTTATTATGAGTGCCCTAAACAGCTGCCTACTACTAAATCTGCCAGTTGTTTACAATAATGATTTAGAGTAAATGATGCCCGAGAAAAAATTTATTACGTGTCGTCCAATTATTAACATCTGGCAATAAAATACAAGTGAAAATATTATCTTAATGGCATCGAGAATTCGTATATTGTATATCCTTTAATCTACTTTAACTTTATAATATAGCAACAATAAAGACAAACAAATTAGGACATCTTGCCAGACAGCAATTCAATGGCACTTTCAGAAGAGTTACACGAAAATAAAAAGGATAAAATGCAAAATGTGGAGGCGTTTATTGACACCTGATTGCTTTTGCTCGAATTATGATTTGAACATCACTATCAAAAATCAGTAATTTGGCGTAACAAACCAATGAATCAGAAACTGATTCAGCACATATAAAAAAGACAACGATATGAAGGTATTCATCAACATATGACTGCTCTTGCGCGAGGAGTTAACCGTGCAGTATTGTCAAGTTCAGAAACACGACGAGGAGTTAGTAACAAACTGATGAATCAGAAACTGAGTATGAAGATGCGGAAGTAAAGTAATTATTAGAGGATGAAAAATCCGAGTAGAAAACGAAAGGTACATTCGAGCGTCAGTCGTCTGAGTAATGAGTTTTTTTGAAATGCATGACATATTGGACAGGTAAAATGCATCGCAGATGATGAGCATTATGGTTTTACAACGGTCAGAAAAAACACTTATGGATGATGCTGAAAAACTAGCTACACTCACGTAAACAAGTGTGCCAGCAAGCAAAACAATAAACAGCCATAAAATACGTAATTGCTCTTAAAAACGTCGGGCAGAGGCATTACAGTTAACAACACTTTAATGCTTGAATTAACGAGGATGCTCTTCTTTTGACTTTCTAGTATACTTACATTAATATGGTACCTTCAGTTCTTGGAGTGAAAGGCAAAAATTCATTTTGGTTTTTGATCAATTGGGTTCAAAATGATAAAAAGTTGCTATTTAGGTACAAAACTAGAAACTAAATTTGAGCACAGTAAACTGACAATGCACAAATTGGGTCCCTTATTGGGTCCCCAGCGTTATCAGAAAGGATTATTAAGTCATTTGTTAATTCATAGCCTTGGGATGATGCAGAGGGTTTTAGAATATTTTGCAAAATTATATATAAATAGTCTCATTTTCTATATAGTTCTAGTTTGACAAATTAGATCCAAAATTTGATGTCTTAATCCAATTCCAAAATTAAAATCATATTCCCCGTCATCTAGCTTATGACACTTTAAAGTAACCGAATTTACACATTCACAGAAACGGACGAATAGGCATATTTCCCGTACAGCCATTTTATTCAGAATTTGACAGAAATCTCTAATTTTGGTGTCAAGACAGCATATTTAATTCCATTCATAAAATCTGTTACATTTCGAGCTACTATGTTCATATATATAGATGGATAAAAATTATATATATATAGTGGCTCCCAAAATCGAGTATACACTATACTCTTTCTTCTTTAATTTTATCCTTTTTGATCTTAACATTCCTATTTATGGTTCATATTTATAAGAACGACAAAATATATATTAACAAAAGTATTAAGCTAAAAAAAAACGGAGGAATCAATATTTTTATTACAGTCATTTTTATGTCAAAGTTACAAATTCCAAAAACGAGAAATTGAGTATACATCTAGAAAAATCTGTCAACAAAAAGAGAAAGAAATTAATATCTTGTTGTATATCCCTTTATATTTAGAACGGCTTGTAAACGGTGTGGCATTGAATTGACAGGAGTTTGAGTTGCTTCGCCGGATATTTTCGACCATTCTTCTTGTAATACTCTTTAAGTGTTCCTTGCCCCTAATATCGTGTTTTTGAACTGATTTTCCTAATTGTGCCCACAAATTTTCAATCACATTGAGATCTAGAGATTAAGGAGGGGTGTGTAATTGCATTTTACAAATATACAACAACCATAACTTAACTATTTTATCTGTATGTTTCGGGTCATTATTTTATTGAAACAGAAAACTTGACCATAAACCCAAATTCTTGGCACTTTGTTTTAAATTGTTCAACATATCCAAATATTTAATTTTGTCCATGATTCCATCAATGAAAACTAAATTCCCACTCCTTTTGCAGACATACAGCCCCATACAAGAAGTGAACCATCTCCATGCTTGACAGAAGGATTGGTGTTTTTAGGAAGAAGTTCAGAATTGGTCTTTCTCCAAACACAACATCGACCATCACTACCAAAAACATTGAACTTACTTTCGTTACTGAATATTACTTTATTCCAGAAGTCAGGAGGCTTTGAAATATGACTTTTAGCAAATGAAATTCTTTTCCCTCGATTTAATTTGGAAATGAATGGTTTTGTTCTGGCTTCGCGACCATTATAATTTGCTTTTCGAATTGCTTCTGCAGAAACACACTTTCCAATTGTTCTTGAAGTAGATGTAGCATTTTTTTGTAGCACTCACCTTAGGATTGTTTGCTTTCTCTCGAATAACTTTTCTTGATCGTGGCACTGAGGATTTCTTTCCTTCCTCTTCAAAGTTTATTAGCAATTTGTCCATACATTTTATCCTTCTAGATAATTTTTTGAACACTTCCACGACTGCTTTGAATTTCCCTTGCAATTTCTCGTAGAGATTTAACATCTTCAGACAATCGAATAACAAGTTTCCGAATTTCAACATTTGTTTCATTTCTGGAGCTCATTATGATAACCAAAACGTTTGTTTTCGCTTGGAAATCAATGATTGCCAATTAAAGTAACAAAACTATTTTATTTATTCATTTGAAAATAAATAATGGTGGTCGAGCCGCATATTTTATGAAGTGTATACTCATTTTTGTGACTTTGGAATTCGCAACTTTGACAAAAATTACTGTAATAAAAATATTATTGATTCCTCCGTTTTGTTTTTCAGCCTAATACTTTTGTTAACGTATATTTTGTCGTTCTTATAAATATTAGCCATAAATAGGAATGTTAAGATCAAAAAGAATAAAATTAAAGAAGAAAGAGTATAGTGTATACTCAATTTTGGAAGCCACTGTATATATATATTGGATTCAGACTTCTTGAAGCATGGAGATTGACCGAAATTTTTAAGTTGAATTTTTGAACATTACAATATTTGATACAAGAGAAAAAAACGTAAGTATATAGCTTTTAAAAACAATTACTATTCAAAATATAACCATAGTAAAAAATCTCTAAAATCTTAGCTTCTGAATAATTCCGCAAAGAGATGCATATCACAACGTTCAAGAATTAAAAACAAGTTTTTCGAAATAAAATTCAGAGAAATTTTTCTTGAATTAATTTGTGCGAGAATAACAAGCGCATTGTCCATTCAATTCGCAACTTAATTATTGAAAAATATTCGGACTCTAACAAAATGTAAACTTTATAGCTCAAGAGCAAAGTAAATTTGAAATTTTCAACTTAAAAATAGTTATGTTGCAAAAAATTGAGAACTAAAGAAATAAATTTATCACATATTTGGAAGTAGCTACAGACAGAATACGAATGTTGATTAACTTAAAATTCCTTTAATTTCAAACAAAAACAGAAAGTCAACGTAGGCTGCTGCTTATTTAAGTCTTTCAAACTCAATTCAAGCAGAATGGGATCTTGGACTAAAGGAATATGCATTATTCAAAATTTCTCATATGAAATGCGTGTATTCATTCAAAATGTAGAGCACATCATTGTTTAAAAATGTACATGTGTATACATTACAACTATCAAAAACAGAAGAAATCAATTTGGTATTCATGGATGCTCTCACTCATCACATTTGCATCTATCTGATCATTTTAAAAGAACCGAGAACAATAATCACAATTTCATAGTAAAAGAAATGAAAATAGTATACGACTTATGTTGCCTTATCTATTAAAAGAAAGCAAAATTATTTAATATTCTTTCAATTAGTCTTAAGTTTCATAAAATTTCCTATTTGAGAATTCTGAGTATATTGAGTTAGAGTCAATTTCAGTATCGCAAAAGAAAGAAGAAAAAAAGCATCCGATTTTAATTGCATTAGTTTATTTTTATGTAAAAAAATATGTAAAGTTCTATGAATTTCAGACTAATATTTTCTGCACAATTAAAAACCAAACCAATAGATTACCAACATACAACTAAATCTATCTCTTCAGAATAAGGAATAATTTATAAGGTCACCTAAAATAAAATAAATCTTTATAAATCTAAAATTAAAATTAAAATCAAGGAAGCGACACGGCTTCTTAACAAGGCCGTCAAGGATATACTTCCGATTATAATTTTATTCCAGAAATAAGCCAGCTGTTCGTTTTTCTAGTGAATTTGTGGTTAAAAACACCACAATATTTTTTTAAATAACTTTGTTAATCAATTGCCAACAGAAAAAATACAATGCAAACATTTATTTTTGAATGATCTAAAAATAATGAAACAGAAAAGATGATGAAGTTTCATTTGTATTCTGATGTGTTTAATTTTCGACGCAACCCACAAGCAATACGAAAACCACGTTTCCTCTGAGATGGAACCAGCTGTCAATGAACTAAACAGGTAATTCGTGTTGCGAGCCACGAAATAAAATAAAAATAAGCAAAAATTCGAGGGGAAATTAAGAACCTTTGTCCCATGATTACACATGCATTTGATCACGATTGACGAAACGTTATCGAATCCTTTAATTTTAACACAGAAATGAACTTGATGTTGTTAAGCTGTCAATTTTTACAAGGGGGATTGGTTAGCCGAGGCGTAAACTAAAATAGAATCATTCATTGCATTTTAGTTTGCAAATTTATTTTGCACAAATTGGAAAGTATGTTCTTGAATATATATTTATCAATTCAAACAAAATTTTTGGCACAGTACAAATAACTTTTTAAAAATTTAATGTTTATTTCAACTGAAAACTTCCTTTGTTAACAACGCTGCTATCCAATGTTTTTGTAAGATATTTTTACTACTGCTATCAATTTACTGGAAATTTTTCAATTTATTTCGCTGAATCGTAGCAAGTGCTTTTTTAATAAAACTTGCAATTTAAAGACTGAAAAAAGTGGCTCAAACTGTCCGATTAAAAATCAAACAATGTAAAATTTTTGAAATTTTAATCTAACATGTTCAAATTATTTTAAAATCATTTTTCACTGACATTCAACATCTTCATCAATTCATATTTGCATTTGAAACTCATAAAGGACTTTATTATATTAGATTGTATATTTATATTTAAAAAAATTCTAAATTTTTTGCATTTCTATGTTTACATTTGCATGACACTGTTAAAAATGAAATTCAAGAACAATGTAAATAAAAAATTGTTTAATGTGTAGCAATCAAACGAAATCGTGCAAGTTGAAAAATTTGTGAACCAGGAATAACGTTGTCTTAAACTTTATTATATCACCTTACTTTTCAACTTTCATGAACGATATTGATCTGTAAATATATATTAAAAGCAATCTCTATGGCAAACTACATTAAAAATATTGACATAGCAAACATTTACAGGTTTATAGCCAAATTGATCGAGTACTTTACGACTAACTTTTCAGTTGTATTAGAAAAATATTTGCAATACCAAAAAAATGATTTAAAACTGTCAGCAAGTGTTTATGGACTAATGGATTTTTCTCCGCGATATTTGCTTAGATAAAACAACTATTTAACTTGAATAATTTGAGATTCATATTTTGTTTACTATGCAGTGTTATAGCTAAATAAATGGCGCCAGGGCGGAACATTGTTTTCTTGAAGGCTCTCAAAATTTATCGATAAAAAAGAAATAAATGCAATTTTTTGCCCTCGCGTTGTCAAGATTTTGAACCAGAACATATCCATAGATTAATAATATTCTTTTTTTGGGGCAAAGGCTGACAACCATTGTGGAAAGTAAAATTGATTTTTAGCATTAATATGAAACTAAAAATTATGCATTATGAAAAACTTACTATTTCATTGAATATGAATGTGAAGTTAATGGATTTGCATTAAAGAAATTCCAGGGAACATGTATAAGAAAAATGTAATATTTAGTTTTAATAAGTGTATTGGGTTCAAGGTAGGTTTTCTACTTCTATTAAAAACAAATTAAACAATTTGAGCATTTTACGCTATAACGTATATAAGAAAAAGGATATAATATGGTTGATTATTTTTCTAATTTATATTAAATATCAAAATTTCTCAAAAAAGGGATGATAATCGTCAATAATCAGATAATTTTCAGCAATCGAATGTATATTATTGAATCACAAGTTTATATAGTTATTCTCGCATTATAAATTCAGGTACTTATTACATTTAGGAGTTAATAAATATTTGCCAATTTCATTTATGACTACTTACAGCTGAAAACACGTTGGTAATTAATTTGGTCAATTCAATATCGTAATTCATTTGGAAAAAAAATTAGATATGAAATTGGATAAAAAATACAACGTTATAATTCAACTTAAATTATCGTCTGCTTACTTTTGAAATTTTTCTATTGTTTATATTTCTATCCATATTATGAAAGAAAAACGTAAAGTATGGACACGAAAGCATACTTGAAGACGAAAGGAATTTTAAACATCCCTTCAAGTCTTAAATAGTAAAGCGTAAATTTATCTTCTGCCGCGGTCAAATACAGAGATGGCATTAAAAAAACTGGTTTTTTCACTACGCAACTTCCAACCTACAAGGGTTTTTATGAGGTGCGTCTGTCTCGAACTTATTCTTTAAAAAAAGCCACAATTCTTAATTCTAATTGGAAAAATAATAACCAAGTGGAAATGTCAACACAAAATATGATGCCCATGCATACACGCGCCCTCATCTGAAAGCAGCATGTATGCATGTCTTTGATGTATATTTTATTATGAAGCAGAAAAGAAAACCCAGTTTAAATATAGATATGCCGAAAGAGGTCACGGCCTTACGAAACGTCACACTACACTGAGAACAAAGATTTCAGAATGAAAAAAATATCATTTCCATATTTCCCGAACGTAGATAAGATGGCGAAATATTTCCAAAAAGTAAAGGTGTCAATCTCTGTCTTCCGCTTTTAAGAACACGGCAAGATCTGCAAGGCAATAAAATATACTTCTTGACAGTTGGGACAGAAAGTAAATAGGTACCTCTTCGTGAATTTCATTCACAAAATTTGTTACTGAAATTTGTAAGCTAAATAGAATCATGCATTCACATCAATTGCGTTGCACGTAAATGCGTAGGTAAGCAGTTCGTGGAATTTCATAAATTTAGCTGCTTACTAGTCGAGATATTGTCTCGGGACTTTGGTGTAGCATTCACGTGGAGGAATCAGTAAATATCCTCCCCCTTTATTTCCTTACATATTTGTTAAAGCATCAGTTTACTTTTAATTAATATGTTGTTCGTTCCACCGAGGCTCGTATTAAGTTTCTTAAGAATCTAGAGGCAACGCAAGTTTTTACGGTTCCCTTTCAAAATCAGAAATTGCATGTTGGTTTTAACAGAACATTTAATTGCAAGTAACATTCAACTATTGGTTTCAGTATTTTTTATATAACAAATTTTGATTTAGAAGTAATTTAAAAAGGAGGGATATACATTTTAGTATTCAGAATGCGTTAAACTTTGCCGGTACCGTCGCGAGTCAAACATCTGCACTATTCTGAAAACATTTGAAAATCTAATATTAGTAATTTCGATTTTAATTTGAATACATTTGAATGTAGGACCTTTTAAAAACACAAAATTCGTTAGGGTTGCACTTTGCTTATTAGATAATCCACTCATGACTGAAATGTCCATAAATTAAAAGGGTTAATTTAAATCAATATTTCGCTAGCTTTATTTCCCTTTTTAGACATAAAAATACTTTTCAATATTAATCATCCAATTTTCGCCGCGCTGCAAAAATCAGAAAATATGTTGAAGCATCATTAATAAATTAGAATACAATTCAAACTAATTATTCAATGTTTTTTAAATGAAAATGTTCAATCAAAGTAACTATTATTCCCTGACAATTTTTTTTTTGTTACAATTATTAAATTTCAAAAGCGGCAGTACAGAAACTTCTTCGACCCCAATACCATCTATAGAATTGTCTGACCTTCACGAACGCGCGATTTACAGAATAAGGCATAAAGAACAAATAAATAACTTTCAAAATATTTTCAGGGCTTTAAATTTAATATCAGTTAAATAAAAAATAGTTTACTACATCAATTTTTTTTTCAGGGATAGAAGAAGAAAAAAAAAAAAAAAACAGCAACATACAATTTCATTTTTTTTTCAATTTAAATTATTGAGAAAATTTTATTTACAATTTAGAATGACAGATTAACTTTCATTGTAGTAGTATTAAACTAAGCGCATGATCAACAATTAACACATTTCACTAATATTTTTTTTTTAACTTTTAACATACAGCTGTCTTTAGAATAAAAAATTGAATACATTCCCTAAATGTATTAATGATTATTAAATACATACATTTTATAAATTGTGTTTCACAAGAAATTTATGAATAAGAACTATGCTTCTAACAAATTACCTTTAAAAAAATTTCAGTCAGATTTTAATATTAACTTATAAAAAGCAAACTAAAAAAAATCAAATAGTAAAAAAAATGTAATAAAACATCAAAAAAATCCAATCAATCTAGGTTTTAACTAAAGGTTGTATTTCACTACACAATTAGTTTCTTATATTTAATTTTAGATAAGTTTATTTTTACACAAGTTTATTTTTTTAAAAAAAAAGTATAAGCAATTTGTAAAGATTAATAAGAGGGTGTCTAATTCTAAATTCAAACAAAAAAATATCCCCTAAATTTAATGCAATTTAACAATATTTTAAACTTCTTCATTTTTGAAAGATTAAGAAACTGTTACATACTAAAATGAGATTATAAAATATATAGGTACACCAATTTTTTTAATCTGCGAAAATGAATTTAGATAATTTAAGCAAAATTAAAACTTTTCCAATTTTAATTAAACATTCATTCAATACAAGATTTTTTTTTCAATTTACAGAATGTAATGAAATCAATAAACACTCTTTAAATATATTTATTAAATCACTAGGAATAATATCAAATATATTGAGAATTCTTGAGAATATCATTTCACTCGAATAACTCAAGAAAACATTTGCCTTTTCGAAATATAGGCTCTGCGTTGCAAGAAATTATTAACTTTATAACAAAAATATTAAAACAGACCAATTTACAATTAATCTCTTAACAATAAAAAAAAGAATTACAGATTTAAAACCTCTCAGAAACATTAATTTCTATGAATTCCCCTTAATTATAGTCAGAATAATTCATATACATTTTATTTTATACATTAATTTACAAAAACTAACTCGAAATTTAAAATATTTTTCTAGAATAAATTTACTTTCATAATTCAAACATCATTTATATAAATGCAATTATTTTAAATATTATGAAATTAACACTGGAGTAAATCGATAGACTATAGATATGTAATATTACATGCAATATTTTAACATGTATCGCAAGAAAAATATTTAAGAACTATAATAATTTCTAATTAGATACTAAAGGTATTTATTATTTATTGCCAAAACAAATATATTCCTTTTCCAACCTTTAACATGCATATTCAGCAAATGTCACCTGAAAAAATTATAATTAGCACTTCTATTTTAATATAAAATATGACAAATAATTTAGAACCAAATGAGTTTCTACCATTTGAAATCCTTATTTTAAAACATTTTAATATTTTGTCAAATAACCAGCAATAAACAGCATATATGTAACAATTTCTACTTATTTTTGTTATTTTACAAATTTCTTCACATGTATGAAAATTAAGTATGTAAGAATTACTAAAAATTTAAGTACTTTAAAGTTTTAATGTGTGTGCATGCTTGCTAGTATTTACAACATACATTTTATAGACTTAAATAAATGCTAAATGCAATTTCTTAAAGAATTTTTATTTATTTATGCTTATTTTTTGAGAAAATGGAAGCATTAATTCATATTAACTGAAATACTGTTTATATCATGTAATTTTTAGAAATGGTTGTAACAAGGAAGAAAAAAATGCTTCATGCATATTTTAATGCTGTTTCTATAGAATGAAAAATATATGATTTTCATACATTTAAGTCATATTCAATTTTAGTTGTTAGTTATGAAAATTTTATTTAAATGCTAATATTGCACTTTCAAATTGAAAAATAAAAATGCCTTTTAAAAATTTTGACTTGCAAATTACAGCTATTTCTACTTTAAGTTTCACAAAATTACATACAATTTCCTGAGAAAATTGCTAAATTTTTTAAAACTTAAATGAGTATAAAATATATCATTACTATCCTTCCAAAAATTTCCTAAATTCGAATAAATGCACTAAGAATAAGAATTAAATATTAAGAATATACTTATAGAAGATAATCAAAAATAAAAAATTCTGTATAAATATTTATTTTTTAAAACACACGCCCAATTTTCTATATTTTAGAAGAAGAAAAAAATTGTTGCAAAATTCAGTCTTTTTTTCTAGCCGCTGTTACAAAATCATACGATAAAAAAAAATTTACAAAATTTTGATACATAACAGTTATGAGAAAAATGTAATTTATGAACATTTAACTCTCCTCGAATTAATTACACAATTTCAATTTTTTAAAATATGTGCAAATATATGCTCGGATAAATAGAGCAAAACTAATTTTTTTTTATCCGAGAAGAAACCAAAAAATTCCAAACAAACTTAGATAATACAAAAATCAAACTTTGTAGTATTGCTTTTGTTCATTCCAAAGCACAGGTATAATAAGCACGCTTTTAAAATAAAACTGAATTTAAAATTGCATTAAGCGCGCCAGAAATTTCTTGGAACGAGTACGCCGAAAATACAACTTAAAACACAGCTATCCACGCGAATGTCATTGAACTTTACGAATAAAGTATAACATAAATGAAAACGACTATATCCACAGTTGAATTTTGGATTAACTGGTGAAGTTGGTTAAATTCCATCCATGAAATTCAACGAGATACACCTCGAAACACACTTTCCAGAAATGATAATCCATAATTACTTAAAACCTAAACAAACCAATTTCTGACAGTTGTCAATACCAGGGAGAATCAATTGTCGGCATCTCGTACAATGCACGGCGAATATTCCTGTACACGTCTACAACACTTAAGATATATAAATTTTTCGTTTTTCCAGACACACGATTTCATCCTTATATGCACCAGTGATCACGACTTACCTTGTGAATAAGAATTAAGCACAGTACTCCAAAGGTACACTAAAATTAAACACAGTTTGAGATTCCACTGACGGGAAAATATCGTATCCATAACTGAAAGTTTCGTTTTGGAACAGCAGTTTTCGTTTCTTTTTTTAAAACATTCAACTATACAAAATTTACGTTCACGTATGCAAGAGGGTTCCACTCCACAACCACATCACTAGCTTTCGTGACGAACCACTCTAACTGCTGAATGCTTTGATCCACAGGTTCGAGAGCATTTCTGTAAACGCGGAGCTACTAGCTACCTGCTAGGACTGCCATGTTTATCATCTCTTCGTTAGTCGCCAAATGAGATTTTTGAATTATTTTCTCCCTTGGCGAGAAGAAGCACTTTTCTGCTTGGAATAAGAGGATATTTTCGTTGGACACGAATGCAGTTGAGTTTGTTCTTCGTTCCCGGAATTTCTTTCGAGATTACTTTCGCTAGAAAAAGGTTTTGGATTAGACAATAACGGAAGCATTTCGGAATTATTTGTTGGCTCATTTGAACTTTTCCGGATCCGTGTTAAAATTGTCTCAGAGGAAACTCTTTTCCTTGATAATCTATTGCAAAATAACTAAATAAAAATTGCTTTTCGAAATTTACATAATAATAGCAGACGTTTTTCTAATGAATATTTCATTTTTTATACTCTGAAATGTTCCGTTTTTCTTTGAATTAAAATTATTCTAAAGAAAACAAATTTTAATTTGTTGGATAAAAATTCAGAAAAGCAGGTTCAAACTACAGCCGGCATAAAATAAACAAATGTAACTAAACGGCAATAAAACCCTTTTTTATTTAAAAAATGTCTCTGATGAGAATAATTAATTAATAAATTAATGGATATTTTTCCTTCATTTGAGACATAAATTCATATTTAATATTTAAATCAGAAAATATGTATTTATATTAATGTGGCACAAGAACCATATTTTGCCATATTGCGTCAATGTAGTAAAAAAATGTAAAATGTTTACAAAAAAATGTAAAATGATAATACGCATGCACTACGAAAAATGTAAAATACTAGAACTAACACATTTTTTAAATTAATATTTTTTTAACATGGGTGCATCTAATTATTTATAAATTTAAGCAGAGTTTAAATTTTGATTTTAAAAAATGGCCAGACCTATTATGAATTCAAATCAATCAAAATAAGTAAATAACAAGGCTAATTAAATGTAGCCAAGATCACAAATCTGACATTTTTCTTCTCTTGATTATAGGTGGCTTTAAAATGTAAAATAAGCTTTCTACGTTCTTTTATATTTCTCCCTAACTGCGCCCTCTATTTGCGTAATGATGTTATTGATCAAGCTGATCTTGACAGAGATAAAATATTAGTGGATTTGTTTCAGTTTATAAAACTGAATATGACTATAGATGGCAGTTAAAAAAGAAAAAATACTTGGATACACTTGTTGCTTTCCAGAATTTTGCTGAATATATTTGCACCTCATTCACTCATCTCTATACTACTAAATAAAAATATGTGCAAAATTTGAAAATAAAAAGTCTTTTCAGTTCAAAAAATCTTAAAGTAAATGTATATATCACAAAATTAAATCTTACATCCTGACTATGGAAACATAACAACAACTCCGACTTTATATACAGGATTACAGTTCTTTAGGAAATTTTAAGTATAAAAGATTAGCTACGAAATAGCTTAAGAAAGACTTGACTTTACATATTTTTTTTTAAATACAAAAATAATAGTTCAGAATATAATAAGAAGATGGACTATATTTTATTCTTAATGCCCTACAAACCAAATTTAAAATTTACATCATTATTAATTTTTTTAACATAAGTGGTGTAAAATCTGTATCAATAAAAGCAAAAAATTATTTTCTAAATTAATTTTGATTTTTTCCCGACGGTGTATGAAGTAAACTAAGTAAAATAATGTAATCGTCGAAAATTCGATCTCGAAATTCTGAAAAATCTCTACCTTTCAAAACTTTGAAAAGCATATTTTTGGAATTAGATCTGCCTGCATGTGACCACGATAACTCAAAAATGCGTCGAATTAGACGAATGAAATTTGGTAAGTAATCTTTACAACTAATATATAAATTTTTTATCAAAATTTGAACAAAATCTCGCCATAGGAAGATTATATGTCAGTCGAGTGTAAGTGAACACAATAAATTCAAAACACAAATAACTTGTTGGATAAAAATTGGTACAAAATTTTTGCAAAGTTTAGACCAACATCAAATTTTGAATCAGATCCGTTAAGGGGTTGACCATTTGTCGGTCTTCACATTCGTATACATGTCAGCGCGATAATTGAAAAACGCAACTACTTAGGAATATAAAACTCGATTAGAAATCTTCATATTAAAATTATAATCCAGCGTCGAATTTTTGTTTCTGTAGGCTGATAAAAAAAAGAACCAAAATGCATACTCCGTATTCATTACTACGTAAAGAAACACAAAATGCGCATGTGTAAGACTGACAGTAAAATTCTGAGCACTCGTACACTTAAGTACACGTTCTCAGCACTTAAAGAAATAATGTGAATATTCATCACTGTGAACCTTAGCACTAAATAAACCTTACTGAGTGCTTTAGTCATGATTCGACACTAAAACGGGAAAAAGTACTAATCTTTGACGGTTAATTATTTCATTTAATAAAAAAAATTCGAGACCATAATAGTATTTGTTCAGTTTTAAATTTCCACTTCTTCAATATAACTGATTTTGTTTAACTTCACATTACACCTTAAAGAAACAACTATGCATTTTAGAATTTGAATCTATAGCATAGTAGATCCAATTCTGAGGCAGATCTAAAAATATGGTGTAAATACCGCACACTAAATTTTATTTAATTAACTACATATGAGATTGTGATTGTCTGGCGGTAATGTCTTGACTTTGGAATAGGAAGGTGCGAGGCTCGAAACTCACCGGAAAACCGTCGTGTAAACGGGTCTGACGCACGCTAAATTCGTTGGGGTCAAACGTTCTCCTGCTGGGGTGTTGCGTGAAACTTGCAGGGGGATTGCAGTTGAGAAGTAGTCCTCGTCGCCTGACCGCGGTTTAAAATTACGAGTTCCGTTCCAAAATAGCTCTAACGTTGCTTTAAAACGGACATTAATATAACTGAATTAACTGCTTCAGCTGTTAAATTATTCAGAACTTTCCATATATATCCGAAACAAACAAGTAGCCTTCCTGTCAACCGATTTGATCCGAAATTTCATCATCAAAAACTATCGGTGGCATTTTTTAATGATTACAGTATTTTCTTATTTATGCTTCATTTACGAGAAAGTAAAAATGAAAATAAATATATTATTATTATATAAATACAAAGTTAGCTAAAGATAATCCAGTTATTTAATTCCATTCTCTTCATTAAGGTAAATAAAGATGAAAAATAAGATTATCTGCAAAATTAACAATTAAACTGAAATAAAGCTTTATAAATCGATTTGAAACAAAGTCATTACTTTCATTTGTATAACATTTTAGATAGTGTAGCCGGTTTTTGATAGTAAATGACCTTATATAAACGAGCGGACTTCAGATTGCTTAGATTTATAATCATGTTATTGTTTAGTGACTATTTTTTAATGAATAGTATTGCAACTATTTATCTGAATATGTCAAATCATAAGTCAATAAAATTGATATAATACTCAATAAGTGACCTTGAGTTTGATAAAATCATTTTTAAAATAAACCGGTTCAAATTCATACAATAGAATTTTTTAATCATAAAGAAACAGGGAAAATGCAACTCAAGAAACAAATATGCAATACAGTACTGACTATATGGCTGCATTAGAGTAACAGTGGTGTAAGTCACTTCTAAAATTAAAATTGTAACTAATACACAAATTTAACTCCAACTCCTATGTTAAATTTCGATTCAAAAAATCTCTAAAATGATTAACTTGACAACATTTTTGTTGCGGAATGATACTGTAACTTTTTGCGTCACTGGAAAATATGACCAATACCACTGTAACCCTTATTAGTCCATCTGAAACTGAATACTTTATGCAGCATTTTATTAATTTATTAGATCCTTTGATATTCTTTTATGTCTCCTAATTAGATGGCATTCTTTGGACCTCTAATTTTGTATTAATGCGCTAAAATATTAAAGAACTGAAGAATGCCTGTTTTGGCTTGTAGATGCCTTTTTGTAGAGCATTTAAATAATTTTTGTACCAATTGTCTTATAATTCAAAACTTATTTACTTATTGATTCCATATGTAAAGTTTGAAGTAGCAAATTTATTGACAGCGAGAGTTTTTGTTATATACTTTACAAAAGTAAACCGAATAAAGAACGATGTAAGGTCTTTTTATTATATCAAAATTATGGATTTGTAAAAACTTTTAGGTGAAATCCGTCTGTGGAAAGGATGTCTGTTTGTCCATATGCATATGAATACAAAAAACAGAAATCATAAGACAAGATAAAGGTCATTTAGTATTTGATTCTGACACCAAACTTGAGGGAGTATACCAAACTGCGGGGACCAATTGGTCTGTAAAAAATAATCAAAATGTATACGATTGGTTCCGCTATATTACAAAACTACAAATAAAACTTGCCGAATTGTGCAAATATGTGAGAAAGTTCAAGGTCAGGAAACTGCCTTTATTTTCTTTTTCCTTTTTTTTTTTTTTGTATATATTTTTCTAGATTTTAGGGTGACAAAAAGATAACTTTAGAATTAATTTCTATTTATTTTTCTACTGGAAGGCATGGTTAAGACATTGGATGACCGATGGAAACAAAAGAAAAAGCGTTTTCCCTCCAGCGCCTTTACTGAGATTCTTATAGGGATTTATTCGACAAGGTCGATTCAGGAAAGGAAATCTTAAATGTCTTTGGAAGAAATATCGTGAGCATCACGGAATTTTATTCCTGCTCTTGTACCGAGAGAATTGTATACAGTAGACTGCCGATTATCCACGGGCTGGTTATCCGCGCCTGCCGCACAAAGGTTTTTTTTTTTTTTTTTTTTTTTTTTTTTTTTTGTACAAGCGTAAAGCAAAGAAAATAAAAATGTTTAAAAAACTGAGCGAAACGTTGAATTTGCTAACATCGTACTTATTTATGGCAAAAAATATCCCAGGCCTTCTCGGAACCTTCCCCTCAAGCAAACCCAAGAAACAAACACAAATGACTGATTTTTTCAAAAAGGTATAGTTTTACAGTTATGCTTTTGTAATTACATAATACATTACAGTGTTAAAACAGTACATATGTATTAATTTTTCTGTGTATCCTTGACGCCTCTCGTAAGTACAAAGAACTTTTCTGTTTTCACTAACAAAATGCATTTTAGGTTAATTTTGAGTGATATACTAAAATAGTAAGCGTTAGTTAAACATTTCCTGCTGTTTATTTTACGTTTTATTGTATATAAAACGATTTTTCAAAGTTGGAATGACTGTTTTCTCTTTTGCTATACCCGTTTTTTAGCTTTTTTCGGATTATCCAGGATTTTTGTAATCCGCGGCGGCCGCGCCACCCAATTCCGCGGATAATCGGGAGTGTACTGTAGTTTTCAACTTCTTGAAGCACGTATGAGAATTAAAATTTTAAAAAATGTAGGATTTGGATCAGGAAATAAGAGAAAATTTTAGAATAAAATAATATGGGCTGATTTAAGATAGCGAAAAAGCAATAAACCTTACATTAGTCTACATCGCGACACAAGAGCAAAAGTAATTTTTCCCTTCATTTTATTAAGAGATTTTGATAGGGATTTCTTTGACATCTTATTTTCAGAAAGGGAATGTTAGGTATATTTATAAGAATGTTGGTGTAAGCATTAGGGATTTTTATCTCTAATGTATAATATATTAGAAATAGAAATCCCCATATTTTTATTCCAAATTACATAAATATGCCAGGGATCCACGCAAAATGTTTCATACATAGATGAAGTGAAAGGATAGGGGCTCAGAATATTTTGACCAGTATAGATCATATACACTGGTGTGCAAAACTTAAGCAACAGGTATGTTTTTTGCCATAACTTCACGAGAAATCATCTGAGAGACATGAAATTCAGAAATGAGATACAGCATTTTGTTCTGAAAGAATGACGAAAGCATAGTTGCGCAGAAATGAATACAATGCATACAGTATGGAATCAAACAAAAAAAAGGCTTTATTGAACTCATAGTATCGTTACACATGATTGTCTGTCTAAGAGGAAGAACAGCAAGCAGATGTTCCTTAGTATGGGATATGCCCTCCCTTTACTGCAATGGTTGCTTCGCACCGCCTCCCCATACTCAGCACCAGATTGTCCAACAGTTCTTGAGGTAAGAGTGCCCATTCCTCAATCAGCATCTGTTTAAGTTGTCGGGTGTTCCCAGGAGGATGTAATCGTGCCGCAAGGCGTCTCCCCAAAGCATCCCACACATGTTCTATCGGATTTAAATCAGGGGAGCATGCCGGCCAATCCATTCGAGTGATATCTTCACTTTCCAGGAGTTCCTCAACAGCATAAGTCTTGTGTGGCCGTGCATTGTCATCCATAAAAACGAAGTCTGATCCAATGGCACCTCGGAACAGACGCACATGGGGAAGGATCTCCTCCTGACAATAGCGATCTCCAGTTACAGAACCTCTGTCCGAAACGTGGAGCTCAGTCCTCCCGTTCATCATAATGCCTCCCCAGATGACAACTACAGGACCACCGAAACGGTCTCTTTCCGTGATGTTACTGGGATGAAACCGTGTCCCGACCTCTCTCCAAATCAACTGGCGTTGGGAATCGCTTGTAGCACTAAAACGACTCTCATCTGTAAAGAGGACACGACTCCATTGATGAGATGTCCAGTTTTTGTGCTCCCTGCACCACTCTAAACGGTGCCGCCGGTGGGAAACTGTCAAAGGGATGCAGCGTTCAGGACGGCAGGCGAATAGGCCACCTTTGTGAAGGCGTCTGGACACAGTAAAACGCGACACTTGTCGCCCCGTTGCTGCACACAGTTGCTGAGCAATGGTGCTTGCTGACTTGTTTCGGGTTCTTTTCGCCTGCAGGACGATATATCGGTCATCCACTGCAGTTGTTTTTCTGGGGCGGCCACCGCCAACCTTTCTCACAGCTGTACTTGTGGTTTGGAAGGCTTTCCAAGTGCGCGAAACGACACTTTTGTTGATTCCGAACTCTTCAGCTACACTGTTCACACTACGCCCCTCCTCCAGCTTTCCGATCATTCTTCCACGTGTGAAATCGTCCAGGTGATTTCTGCTAGCCATATTTCACGAATTAACTCACGTGCACTTGCAGCGAATGTCTTTAATTGCGTGTCCGTCCTTCCTTTTATTGTAGTGTTGAGCTGTGCGCGCCTTCCGCACGTGTTTTGCGTACGCTCACGTCGCCTGTGACGTTTTGTTCCTGATATTTGCATACGCATGACCTTTCTCTTGAATTACGTGTTCATTGTACTGATCGCAAGAACTCCTTTTCTGCAATTTCATGGCTATCTGCTTAAAATTTGCATTGTTGCTTAAGTTTTGTACACCAGTGTATATCGATCGATTTGGGGAAAGTTCGATCGCGATTAGGGAAAATGTTTTAAAATCCCGGTTGATTGGTTACATTTTCCACGCAGGTTATTGTACACAAATTTTTTATCCCTCTTCAGTGATTTTTAGTGGTTACAGAAAAACATAGAATCCAATTTCTGAAAATGAAATTTAGACGAATATCCAATATCGAATCGGCAAGATTTCCTAAATTGAATCAGTTTGAAAGAAGCTGATACTGCGAACTCCTTGTCCTGTCATCTCTCTTTTTACGGTACGGTCAGCGAAATAAAATAAGATTGAAAATTTCTCTCTGGTTGCATTTTATAATTTTTCTCAGCGTTTTCTAAAACTAGGTTTTTTTGTAAACCTTTTGTCATCGTTATTTTTTCTAGTTGAAAATAAATAAAAGAATAGCAACCTCATCTTCTTTCGAAACTTTGTTCGTTTGTTTAGTTAGCATATAAATAAGACAAAATTAGTTTTTTGAAACATTACTAGATTATAAACAAAAAATAGATCGGCTAAATATATTTATTTATGAATATGTTTAAAAATACTTTAAAATAAGATTTTTTTATCTACTTTTGATAGCATGATAATCCACCCACTTAAAGAATTTATTATTATTATTTTTTAATTATGAGTAACATTTTATCCATATATTCATATGTAAAGTGCGTGAGTAAGTTAAAATATTTTGAAGTTTTAAAGTTTTAACATGAATATTGCAATTTATATGCAACGCTATAAAAGCGTCATCCACTAAAACATTCGAGGTACCCATGTATTCGAGGTTATGAGGCTCAATATTCAAGATTTCGACACAGGCAGATATGAGCGTTTTGGTATCTAAAAACTGGCGTCGGCAAAGGTTGATTTCAGATTAAGCAGGTTAAACGGCTATGAGGGAAACACAAGGAGATCAATTAAATAATGCTATCAGCCTAGTGGTCATACACATAAATTTGTAAAAAATATGATTCATAAAAACAATACTAACACTTTGTCATGTATAATTGATCGGTTTTCAGTCTGTTTCATTACTTTTATAATTAATTATTGCAGTATTCATAAACACCAAACGTCTATTTATATAATATTATGTAAAAATATGAATACTGTGCTGTAAATTTATTCACCCTTGGAGTATATTTACATTTAACTGGTATGTTCTTTGCTTTCATATCATAGTGATGTTTCCTAGCTATATAGTTTGATAATTGTCTTCTAATGATTTCATTTGACTTGCTTGGATTTGAATTTTGAAATAATTTGTCTACAAAATTCTGTTTGTTATTGTCTGATTTTAATATCATTGCTTTGTGTGTATTAACTCTTATCTTCAGAAACCTCAATTTCTTGGGTTACGAAGGGTCAATTAACGGAAGACAGATTCCTCACGGAAAAAATCCCTGATTTGAATCTCTCCTTGAGGATGAGCCTTGATAAAGTCTTCAAACCAAATTGGTCTTTTTTTTTTTTTTTTTTTTTGCTATTTAAATTTAATATTTATTTCTAATCTTGTTAAAATATTATATATGATTTTGGTACATTTTTTTCTTTTCTTTTTGTATTGTGCTACTCACTTAGAAGTATTATAGATACTCGCGACTCCCCATTACGAAGCCAAACACACGCAGTCTGTATTATAATGACACTGGGTAGGATTAAGCTCTGTAATTGTCTTTAAGTAATATATGTCTCCATCCCACCTCTTTACCTTCTCAATTTTCAAAATTATATATTATTTATTGACTTTTGTTTCGTATTTATGTCAGGAGCTAAGGAGCTTTTTATATTATGATAAATTTGCTTTCAAAAGTTGCCATTAAGGTAATTGAATTCATTAACTAATTTTGGAATTTAAAAATAATTTTAAATAAAAAACAAAATAAATTATAAACATTTTTTAACATGATCTAGATATTTTAAGGCCAGAGACATTCAGCAGGTTGCCAGTGAGCTAATTGCGAAATTTTGGAGAAGCGAATTTGAAAGAGAAGAAAAATCTCAAGAATATTGTTTTGGAATTTAAATGGTTCTTGATTACAATTTGAATAAGTTGACATGACATAAATTTCATTCGAATACAAATTTAGATTATCTTTTTTAGCCCCCCCCCCCCCCCCCCTCAAAGTGAACATCTGGTGATATAGAGCTTTTTCCATAAAATTGCGGAGTTTGTAAATAATTGCTTATTCTATAATTCGGCTATGAAGTGTCGATCAGTAATGTAACACCGAGAGACAAGGGATGTTAGTGCAGTGAGTTCCAGTCATAAGAGGCTTAATGGAGTTAAAACATTAGTGCGCTTTTATCATCTTTGTTACTGAAATATTATAGAAGAACGTCATTTAAAAAAAACAAAAGGGGCAAAAAAAATAGCATCATTTTCAAGGGACAAAAAATTTATTTTATGCGCCTTATGCAAGTTGCCTTTATTATACTACTTGTATTACTAGAGGAAGGAACATTCATCTATTTTATTTATATATATGTGTGTGCCGCATAGCTGTAAATAAATTTATACCCTTGTCAGAAAGTTCTTCCATTTCGCCGTTACGCCCTGTTCACGACTCTTCCATTGATACCACGGGGCAGTTCCACTAATTATTCTTGTCCTCCATTGAAAGCGAAGTTGAGGCATCGTAAGCTTAATGGGCATTGCGTATTTCACTGCCTTTTCATGCTGCTGGGCAGGAATGTGACACACCTGCATTCATCCATTTCTTTCACTCTTTTGTGGACGACCTGACACAAGTTCTCGTGGGACACGACTTATCCACGGGAGGGTTCGCAAGTGAGAAATGACTTTTGTCCAGAAGTTGTCCGAAAATGGGGGAAGAGAGGGTTGGCCACCTGGGATGAGAAAAAACGAGAGTTGTTGGAGAAAAGGCGAGAATTCTACTACTTAGATAATTGGCCTAAAACCTTGAAAAGTATGTGGAGTTACTCCCAAAAAGATTCGCAACGATTCTTTGGCACTAGAGTGCCCTCAGTATCGTCCACAGTATTGAGAAACTTTAACTGGTAACAATGAAAGTGAAAGCGAAAGTGTTTGGTGGTACTTTTTCAAAGACGGAGAAAATTTTCTTTTATGCCTTATAACTAAGAATCCAAAATGAAATGATTTGAAATTTCAGAATATAGCTTCATTTTTTATGAATCAGTTTTCTTTCCTCTTCTTTCTTTCTTTTTCTTTTTTTGTATTGAATTTTATTTTAGAATTTGTATAGCGATTCTACAATTATGCGCGAATCCTCTTTAGGAATTGGCTTAGTTTGGCCACGAAAATCGAGCAATAAGCTAGAAAAAAAGCAATTATTAAAACCAAATTTTTTTTAAAAAAAATGATGCATTCTTTCAATATGCAATATGATTTCAATGCAAATGGTTAATTAACTGCATTATGATTTCTTTAAAATAAGTCTATATATATAAGTGACACTAAAAAGGAAATGGTTTATTGGAGTCTCTTTTTGAAACTATACATAGATTCCTCCATCTGCCATCCCTCCTTATTTAATGAAATCAACGAAAGTAAAAACTAATTATTGAAATCGAAATTTTAATAAAATGATGCATTCTTTTAATATTCAATGCGATTTCAATGCAAATTATTAATTAAATGTGATATGATTTCTTTAAAATAAGTCTTTATACATAAGTGACGCTAAAAAAAATTAATTGATTTAATAATACTTTGATTGGAGTCTCTTTTTGAAACAATGCATAGACTCCTCCATCTGTCATCCCATCCATATTTTAACCTGTTAACTGGGTATTACAGAATATTTCAACGCAAAACGAACTGAATATGAGTTATTTACCCGGTTAACAGGTTAATGAAATCAACGACTACTGCCGCATGCGCAAAAGCATCAGGGATTCCCGATCTGAAAATAGACATTAAGCCCCTTAATATTTTATACAAGCTATAATTCCTAAGATTGTTATGAGGCAGACTTTCCCATCTTCCCTGAAAGAAGAAACTTCTTTTCGTTAGGCCATGAATAAAGTGGTTACTTTTTGAAACATTAGATTATGTGAGCATCATTTGTTATTGTTCGTGATATTCGCACATTCTTTTAAATAAAGAGCATTCGAGATGATGAATTTTCTTTCAGTTGAAATTTTTTTCATATTTATTTTAGATATGTAACCCTACGTTGCTAAACTGTCTAGAATTTAAAATTGACTTTGTACGTGAAAGTATTAAACGATACGTGAGAAAGCTTCACAATCACTTGAGAATTTTGGAAACGAGCCACATTATATTTATGATTTTTTTACTTTACAGCGTGAGGTTAAATTCCCCAATGGGTGCAACTAAAAATAACAGTGTATCATTCTAAGAGTCCAGTATTTTTTAAATTCTTCATCTTTTATTGAGTTTTGCTGTTTATTTCTCATTTTAAACACCCGTGTGTTGCATTTATAATTTCGGAAGAGATGAATACCTGATACGGGTTTAATTCTTATTATATAACTTAGGACAGTAATTTCTGCGAGCATTATTTTGTGATTTTTAAACTTTTTCTCCTTGCTCTTTATACTAAATAAAAAAAATATTTGAGCAAAATAATAAATGAATATTCCTCTTTATACTTTATACAAAATATTAAATATTTTGTATTTATTTATTTTAGATTGATTCTTTTTCATTGTAAAAAATTCGGGTGTTTTTAAATATTTATTCACAAGTTTAATTCTAATCATATTTCTTCAGTTTGAGTCTTATGTGGGGTGACAATCTAATCGTGGACTAATAGTTAACTTCTAAAATATTAAAAATTGGCATTTCAAAATGCAGTCGATACTTAATAAGCCAAAGGAAGTGGTTTCCCCGAAACTTTCTTGGAGCTCTAATAAAGTTCCCCTTTATCTAAATAAAATTATGGACCTTGGATAAGGCCTCTTCGAATGGTACTGATGAACGATAGTTACGAAATATGAATCCATGGAATGAATCTCGCATTTTTACAAAATCTGTCGAATAAATGTATTTTCGCGATCTGTTTGTTGGTTGAATGGCTCTAAAATGTTCGCAAAACGACAGTCGTAGTCGTACCATACCGAATTCCATTGATTTAAATCATTATGTTTATGACTTATTACTTTTTGCTTTTACATGCATGCTAAGATACTGACCGAAAGATGGTCAACTGTTTAATGGATTTGATTCAAAGTTTGATATCTATACTTTAGATGAAACCTGTGTGCTAAATTTTATCGTTTATCTCTTTGCAACTTGAAGTTCAGTTCAAACAGCAAAAAAGATAGACCAATGAATAGATTTCGTTCAAAATACGACGAGAATCTACAAATTTGGTAATAATTCTCTATACGAAATTTCAGACATTTAGTTCAAAGCTATTTGAATAATCGTGTTCACGGATTGACAGACAGACATAATGCCAAAATTGCGTTTTTTCGACTGAACGTGGAGATTCGTCATAATCTCGAAGTTTGAATTTTTGACTATTGATATACAATTTCTTTCAAAGTACTTGATCAGGTGTCTTCCTCGTCATCGCGATTCAAAATTACGAGGTCCGTTCCAAAATAGCCTTAGTGCTGCTTTAAAACAAGACGTTAATATAATTAAACTAAATTTGAGTACTTGGTATATGTGTAAGTAAAAATTTATTATGTCTAAGTCACAGCTATCAGCAATTTGACTGAGTGCATTAACTTTCTGACGAAGATTTTAGCAAGAATTTCAGATTTAAAGTCGTTCACATCGCTGCTCGATATATTACTTAATGAAAGCATGCTTCTACTCAAATTTAAGAACCAGTTTTTAAATATTTTTTGCCTCGAGTTAACCTGAAATAAGCTCGTACTCTTATCAGTGAGTAATATCCAGTATTTCTGCAAGCATTATTCTAGATTTGGCGTCAGAATTAGCATAATATTATTACACTGAGCGAGCTAGTTTGAATTTTGGCGCACAGCTTCAGTAATTTTCTCTTCAAAATCATGATAAAGGGTAGCAATAATTTTACAATCGTAACAATATCAATTTGATCTATTGCCCATTTGGCGTAACTATAACCATGGGCGAGCAGTTGTTTGTCCAATTCTATTTACAGGATAGATTAAACAACAAATTTAACGTGCACCAAATCCACTTATGCAATGGTTCATCAATTGAATCAGATTTCGAACCTGAAACTCTCTGGATCCGAAACCTAACCATCAGACAATCCCGAATTTATCAGGTTACTAAAGAAATGATATAATCTATTTAAATCAAGTGCTCATAATCCGGTTTCTTTTATACTGTCTCTAAATGGCCAAATAATTATAACAATAACTGAACATAAACTGGGAATGATGAGGAGAAGAAGGAAGAGGATAGAAGATTCCAGACTTTCAAAAAAATGTGAGACTCCGTATTCACATACGTAAATT
>JAPMOR010049001.1:356329-367001 GCA_026543865.1 Argiope aurantia | reverse complement strand
TTTAAAAGAAATTAATTTTTTAAGGAATTATCATTCTAAGCAAGCAAAAAAGTAGTAGCGACTTTTATCATTTAAAGGAAAATAATTTCTTAAGGAATTATCATTCTAAGCAAGTAAGGTACTAGTAGTAACTATCTGCCATTTAAAAGAAATTAATTTTTTAAGGAATTATCAGGCATCGATAGCGACGTTCTGTCTTATAAAAGAAAAGGAAAAGTCTAGAGTTGCTTGAGACTATATTGGAAAGAGAGATCATTGAATTTCCCTCTTATCCCCACTACATTTATTCTTGCCATTTATTCGATTAAAAATTTCAGCTGTCTTCACGGTATATTTCTCGACCTTGATGCCCGAACAAGTGGTCGATCAATCACTCCCCTACTGAGAAAGGGAATACTTCGCTGATTTGCAATAAAGACACTCAAGGTGGCTTCCTGCTCAGTTTTAAATGGGATGCCCTAAAAAAATCACTCGAGTTTTTCAGGGTCTTTGTCAACATCCTTTGTGTGGAATTAGTTGAGGTTTATCGAAAAGGATTTTAAAAGAACTAGAAAGAATTTCACAATGCTGTTACTGATAGCTGAAATGCGTTCTACAGAAAATGTTTTTTTTTTTCTTCCCTGATTAGAAAAAAATTATCGAATATAATATTATCAAAATTTTACCATTTAATTGCCGTGTTCTTATTTTTTTATTCCAACAAATAGCTCAACTAATGCAGAAATAAAGATATTCCATTCAATTGTCATCAAAATGACGTCAACGAATGAAAACGCTCAATGTGTTCATTGGTTCAAGAAATTCAAACTGTCTGTTACTATTCAGTGTGAACTTCGGGGCTAAACAGAGAGTTTGTAATATTTGTTGAAGAAATTTATGCACTCAAAATTGGGATCACAGATACTTTTTCTGGTGTGACAATCGAAATGCATTATGGTTCTTGGCGAAAGTCGAAATACCGCTTTGCCATTCTTCAAGTACCAAAAGTGCTCTTATTGAAATTTACTGACATAAGTGGTTTTATTAAAAACTTTGGAAATGCCTTTGTAATATATCGAAACAAGCGTATGCCATAATATAATAGTTTTTACAATATTTTCTTACAATCATCCTGTATAAAAAAAAGTGAAACATGAGCAAAGAAATAATAATAATAAAAAAAGCTTTGCCCACCAAATATTACACTAATTAGAATTAGGTAGGATTAGTTTAACATAACGAAATACGGATTAACTTAACCAAATAATACAATCTCGTTTATATGGGGCCCATGCACCGTTAATGAATCTGTTTCCATTTCTTAACGCAGCTTCATTAAATTCGAAGCATTCGTTTGATCTTATCTGGTTGCTATCACTATTAAATGGCTGTTGACGGCCTCTGTCCGATCTCTGACCATGTGCGATAAGTTTTTCTGACATCAAAGGGGCTATGTACATTGGCTGATTATCAGAAAACCGAAGAGTCGATCAACAATACTACATTAGTACCCCACCTACTCTACCTAAGCGAATACAGAGAGAACGACAATCTGTTTTTTTTTTAAGTCCTAATTTCTTTACCGAGAAAAACAATTCAGTCATCATCCAAGCACGATTCAGTTCGTCCCAAAATGCATCCCATTGCATATCAACAATATAACATCCCGTTTCAATGCACATTAATCCTTTGTGGGGCAGATTGGAGTGCTTTTCAGCTTCAAAACGGAATGTAAGCATTCCTAATCCGAACTAAAGTAAGCCCACATTTTAGTATCTGTCAAGACGTTTAGAACCAAGTATAGGATCTCTATCATAAAACACTAGCTATATTCACCTGATCTAGCATCATTTGATTTCTTCCTGTTTCCCAAGATCAAGTCGGAGCTGAACGAAATTTGACTGCAGATTGCAAATGCAGTAAAGTAAAACCAGCGGAGGTGAAGGTAGAGTTTTTAACGAATGACCTGAAGTTATACTATGAACGGTAGAAAATTAAAGCTGTGTAGGAATACAGGAAGTAAATATATTAAAATTAATATAAAATTACAAATTATAGCTCAAGTTATATTATGATATATATATATATATATATATCTTTATCTTATTTAAATCCTAATTAATTTCCTAGTTTTATCTTAATTTAGCCCTATTTACTTCATTTTTAAATGTTCTCTTATTTTCTGATCCAGTCCCCACTCTTTTTAAAATTAATTCTCCGCACGCTCTATAAAACTGTCGGCATCAGCATTTTCTCATGTTTCGAGTGAAGGGATAAAAATTCCTAATGCTTGCAACATTCTTTCAAAGATATCCAAGATTTCCTTTCCTAATTTAACACGTGTCTAATATGACACATATCAAAATCTCATAATAAAATCACTGAATTGGAAAATTTCTCTCTCCTTTGCTCTTGTATCGCGAGGTAAGTGAGATAAAATTTCAAAAGTTTCTTCTATTTGGCCACGCAGCTGTTAAAATATATATAAAAGCTCTATCTCTCTCTCCATATATGAATATATATATATATATATATATATATATATATATAAAATTACAAATTATAGACACACACACACACACATATATATATATGTTTGTGTGTGCGTAAAACATATATTTTAAAGCAGTTTCGTGGCCGAAGAAAGAGAAGATACTTCGAATTTTTAAATTTCGCTTTATTTCATACTGGGAGGTATAATTTATGTGTAAGCAAGAAGAAACAAGGTACATCTGCATCACAACACAAGAGCGAAAAGCACCAACTAAATATGTATCCCCTTGATTATATATTATGAGATTCTAATAGGGATTTCTTTACACGCGTCGATTTAGGTAAGGGAAATATAGGGATCTTTTAAAAGAATTTGTTTAGATCGACAAATATTTTATCCTTTCACTCGGAGTGTGAAGACTTGTCGATTTCAGCAATTTTACAGAGCTCTTTGAATTAATTAAATAAAAAAAGAAGTGGAATGGGATCAGGAAATAAGAGAATATTTTAGAATGAAGTTAATATGGGCTAATTTAAGATAAACATTAGGAAATTAAATTAGTATTTAATTTTGATTCAGAAATGTTGTTATATATACATTTAATTAATATATGTATCAAAATTGCACAATTTAAATATCAAGATCATTGATTTTAACCTCTTTCTATGCTTCAAAGCGTTTCTTTAGAATACGTACCGAGCTTGCTATACGCACCCCTAAAACTGTTTTTAAAACAGCTATTATTTTTTAAGGAACACCTTTCTTTTCCTTTTAAAATACACATCATAAAAATAAAGCATATGCTTACTCGAAACTGGCAGCAGCGAAGCTACATCAGAATTTTACGTCTCTACTTTTATTATTGCTCTTACGTGAAAAGGACATACTTCAATTTTATGGAACTCTGTCTCAAAGAGAAAGCATAGCTGTAGAAGACTCCCTCATTGACTTTCGCGCTCTCATTTGCATATATCATTATCCTGAATGAAACCCGTCTCATAAAAAATGGGGACAAGGGTAAGAAAAAATAATTTGCCTCTAGGAAAAATCCCCATCTTTCGTTCAGCTACTTTTTTTGATTGCTTGCCTTGACTTTGAATTAATGAAATGGATTTTTCTTGATTTCAGTGCAGTAACTCGCGGGTCTTAAAAAAATACTTAAATTGACTAATCAGTCTTGAATTCATTAGAAGTTTTTTTGTGTGTTTGAGAATTCGGTGAATGAGATCGATTTATAATAATAAGTAAGGCAGAAAATAGATCAGCCATTTCATTGGGGATTTAATAATGATCAATGACAAGGGGAGGGGAAATGATAATCTCGTAATTTGAGCTTGAATAATTTAAAATCATTCCTTGCAATTTGTAATAAGAGAATATTATTGAAGAAAAATTTTATTGATTAACTTTTTTAATAATTACATTTTTTAATGATTAAACGATTTTAGAAATTGTGTTTATCAAGTAAATTATCCAAACGTTAAATGCAAAATTTGAGCTGCATATTTTTTTTATTAATTACCATAGTATATAGCAGTGGAATATTATTGTTAAAAATTAAGAAAATGTCTGAATTTTAAAATGATTAGCCATTGATTAGAAAATATGGACTTGGAATAAATTATTTAGTTTAATTGTATTAAATTTATCCTTGTTTAGAACAGCACGAGTGTTATTTTTGGACTTCTCGTCTTTTTGCATTGTGGGCAGAATGATGATGTATTCATCTGAGCTGGCAAGACTTTTCAAAATTTCCATGTCATATCAGCGGAAGTACATTTAATCTCGATGTCAGATTTAATACCTGCTATACTTATAAAAAAATGGATCTTTGATGGAATCCAGTCTCAAACTTGGGACCTTCCAGTCTGATAATGAGAGTACTCCATCTCTCTCTCAAGCAAATTATAATGTCATTGGCAGAAGTATACAATGATATGATCATTCGGATCCATTAATTACTTTACAGAATCGTTTTTATCGTCTGATATAATGAGATTTAAATATAACGTAGTCATAAAGACTTTTAATTTATACCATCGATGATATATCTTTCAAAAATTATGACATCTCTGGGGAGTCTCGATTTTAAAGCTTGAAGAACGCAGATTCGCTAACCGATTACCCAAACATCCGTTATACACACTTGCCGAATGACGGTTAAATCTATCTGGATCCTGTGTGTATGTTGGTGTGCAGATACTGACAAGGTTCAGGAGCATGAGAACTGTCTTAATGTAGGTCTAGTGACGATTAAATTTATCAGAATCAGTCGAGGAAATTTGGTGTTCAAATACTGACTCAATTGTGGTCTTTGCCATCTCACCAAGATTCAGAAGTATGAGATTTGTCTTAATATAGGCCTGGTGACGGTTAAATCTGTCACAATCATGTGTGGAAATTTATTAAGCAGATACTGACTCAGTTTTAGTCTTTGTTATTTCACCAAGGTTCAAAAGTATGTAATCTGTCTTAATGTAGGTTTCGTGTAATTTCAGAGAGGAAAGTTAAACTGACTCAACTCAACAAAATGTGTTATCTTTGTCTGGAAGAAAGCCTACAAGCTATTACTGAAATCTTGGGACAAACATTAAAAGTAAGTCAGAAGTACAAAAACAAGTCATTTTTGCAATCACTAATAGATTTGATTAATAATACACATCCATACAACGAGCGAGAGATCATTCTCGCTAGTTATATCCACGCTATGATTCGCTATCAAAAAGCTACTTGAAGAGGTTTTTCCTTTATGTTTGCACACAAGGGACAGCCACTTCACCCACCTATTCATCATTACAAGATTTTCACATTTACTTGCTGTTAAATACTTTTACTTGGTTTGTTTCCTATTCATCATTATAAGATTTTCACAATTTATTTGCCGTTAAATAACCTTTATTTTATTGGGTTCCTGTATATAACTGTAAAGTTGTTAGGTTTTGAATGCAGTTAAATCAAATCTATTTGATTCCTTGCACATCATTACAAGATTTTCATATTTTGATGACTGGCTTTGTGTGCAAGTATTAATTGCTCTATTTTCATCATTGTTTAGTGGAGAATAAAAAAAAGGGATGTTACGCCATAAGTTTACATCTATTGGCCCTAGTATGGAAAACTGAGATCATTAGCAAAAGATTTAGTTAGTTAATATTTAAAATTTATGGCAACTGTATAGAAAAAGGACTGACTGAAGCTGTGCGTGTTGTCATTATATTAAATCGATTAACTATAGCAACTCTTTCCTTACTTTGAAGCATTTTTAATAAATTACAAAACTAAATTAACTTGGAGTGCTTGGCATATATCTCGTGTGCATGAATCGACCCCATCGAAAATAAGGTGAGGGTGAAATCTATTTTTCTGCTACTCTCAATCAGCATTTAAATTATCTTAACAGCTCAAGAACCCCACCACGTGTTTACTTTCGGGACCAATCCTAACGCTAAGCTGGTGGTCATTCTACCTTTATCACGAGATATTAGCGCGTTCACCTTCGATAGAAATGGCCTTTACCCATCACCATTAAAAAGAAACGAGGTAATTGATGGGAGGTATAGAGAGGAACGTGTTTCCAGGGGGGGCAGCTTTCAGGGTATGCCTTGAAGTAGCAAAGAGGATTATTGTCGTTACTTAGAAAACCACATGACTTTTTTTAAACCTTGTGGTAGTATGCTATCTTCATCTTAGTATCGTAATGTCAATTAATGGGCGTTCAATTTTTAAGTCGTAGTAACCATTTAATGGCTCCATTCAGGACGTATTTTTTCATGCTCACTATTGATGAATTAAAGTAAAACTGGAGAAATTCTTCGACAGCCATCATGGCTTTGAAAAGAACAAGCGATGATAGTTAGTGGGTCTTTAACAGTTTCGTTACTTCAGTTGATGGCGCTTTTCTGTTGGAGTTAGGAGCCATCAAATGCAGGTGGCGGTAAAAGGATAGTCCATAAGTCTCTAAATGTTATCATTCGAAAGGAATAAAATGCTATTTAATGTTGGTATTATAAAATAATATCGAAGAAAAGAAGATATGAGTGTATATCGAGAGAATCGATTAAAAAAAATCAGTCAGATGTTACTTTTTCATCGTAATGTCAGGGTTATAAGCCACATTTTTTTTTTTATCATAGTCTGTAATTTTCGCATCAAAGAATTTTTTTTTTTTTGGTTTTTTTAAACAAATTTTAAAAATTCCCTGTGAGATAGTAATGTCAACTTTTTAAAATTTGATATCAATAAATCATAAAGCCGTCAGAAGAAAATAAGTTCTTACTTTTTACAAATGAGCAAATACTCATTTTGCGAAAGTACAATTAGTTTTCATTATGAGGGCTATAAATGGATTATCACAAAAAAGATGACCGCTTCAAAATAACTGCTCTAACTATTATTATTTAACTGCTCTAACTATTATATCGTGATAAAATTTAATTTTGAATTTGAATATCGAATGTTATTTTGAAGGAAAAAAACCCATCATAATTAACCAATGTAACATGTTGTTACTGCAGTGATATTATACTGATTAATTAACAAAATCAGAAGAATGTACTTTTATTTTACATATTTTTCTATTTCTTAATTTTTTCAAAGAATTCTGTCAAAAGCTTTTGAACTGAGATCGAAAACAATTTTTTTTTTTTGGAATATATCGGTTTACATGATTGTGAATTGATAATAAGCAGAATTGATGTAGCTTCACTTGTGAGCTTAGTATCATTATTCTAAGTATCTTTCGAATTTCGGAAGATTACAATTCGATGGAAGTCTGTTTTCCTATTCGTCAGCGTGTATTTAAACACGAGTGCTCAAAAGTATATAGGGAAAGGAAAATGAAGTTGGCATGAACATTCCCCCCTAGAAGTTTAGATTTGTGTCATATCTTAAACAAAATTCATCAAATGGTTGACTATTTTTCAACAGATAATTGAAAAATATAGCAAGCTGGATTTTAATTTCAGTCTTCACACGAAATTCTTAAATAAATTAATTCCATCATAATTAACCCATCAACAAAGATTGCCTGTTGTTTGTCTACCTTGTTAACCCGAGCATGATGACCCATAACCAAAACGTGCTAATTGATTGAAATTTTATAGGCGATTTTTTACACTAAACTCGCATATTGTAATGACTTCGTATTGTTACTTCTTTGAGCAATTTCTTTACTAGTATTGATATTAGAGTATTCTAGAATCTTGGTGATACCTACCTTAAGACTCCAGTTCTAATGCTTGCTCTAGAATACTTGATGCCCTGTTACAGAAGCTATAAAAATCTGAGTAGAGTCAATTGTGTTGAGCCCAAACGAGTTATTGCAGTGATTCCCTCTCTAGAATACTGATCACCAACGAGTTCTCTCTGTGTACTTCGTGCTGTTGCCATTTTTTAATAACAATTTGATGCTGTTTATTTTAATCGTCTGTGTTTTCTTGCTTGTATTGCCTGTTTTCGCATGGGATAAAGCTCAGAAATCCATTAATGAACTCTTGCTGAACTTTTCCCTGTACTCCCACAGGATTTCGATTTTCCGCAACAATATTGACACCAAATTTTTGACTCATTTTTCAAAGCGAAGCTATATAAAATATTTGTTGAATTCGTTTCAGTATGAGACTAACCTATCCCAAAATCCTATTTATTGTCGAAGTGCTCGCGGAAGTTAATCACTGATTTCATTTATGAAGAGAAAGAAGTTGTCAAAATCACATTAGTGCAGATGTTCTCAGTATTTTTTAGACAATTGCCTCATTTACGAAAAAAAAATTCTGGTACCTCCGTCTCTTCCATGACAATTAAACATACCCAATATTAAAATATTATTGCATATTATCTGTAATTTTTTTAGCTGTCCATTTAAATATCAGTAAAATCACGATGTAAAAATAAAAATGATCATCAAATGTAGTAAGAAACTGTTTATTAAAATTTGAAAAATAAACACATAATCAATCTAAAATAAAGTTAATAAGTTGATTGATGTTGAGAATTTTCAACAATTTCTTAATATCAGGTTGCGATTTCGTTAACATCAACCGCAAATTATTACATTCAGAATTGCGCGGTCTGTTCCCTTGGTTGACTTTTGAACTTAATCCACTTTCAGCCAAATACGAAGGAGGAAAAGCAGTAAAAATTTCTGATTTTTTTCCCTTAGTCTAAGATAGAGAATTGGTATTGAATTTTGAAACCAGAACTCTTGCTATCCATTTCTGAATTTTACTTTCATTCTTCATTAATGTGTGTTCTATCAGCCAACTACTCTTCTAAATGTGATGATTCTGCTATTCTGTATTTGTAAAATCCACCTCTATATATTTATTACGGCCAAAGCCCGAAATCGCCCAGTTCGCGAACTGGCCAACGTTGCTGTAAACTTACAGGCCAATGTCCGATCTTTTCTTGATTTTGGGCTTTGGCCAGCCAATTCGCGAAGTGGCTTGGAAGGATCGGCTAAAGTAGGAAGAAAGGAAACAAGAGCAGATTGTTTTACACACTGTTAAAAATGAAGTATTTAAAAATGAGTACTTCTGTGTACTGGTTTTTTTTTTTTTTTTCCTTCTTCTTTTTTTTTAAAGTACAATTGTTTCAGAAACGAATTCAAATATAAGTGACACCTCTGAATTAAAAATAAGCTTGTAATATATAAAAATATGATTTCGTGTTATTCTGTTCTCATATTAAAGCCATAATAGAAATTATTCAGTGAACGTATAGGCTGTAAAAACATAATATGTGAAGATTAGATTTGCGCCCGTCAAAATGAACGAATTATATCTTGAGCAAAGGCGTTGCGTATCGTGTATGAATACAAAGGCAAATTGAGTATTCAGTTTTCAATTACCTTTAAGGGTTATCCTTAGTATTTTTCTGTTCCATGGACCTAATGTCAAAGATCCCATATCACATTGTCTCCCGAAATATCGGTTCAAAAATATGAAATTTTTTGCAAAGACAAATAGCAAATATAAGGGCTAATTAAAACAAACATGAAGGAAATATAGTTTTGTTATTAATATCATTTAAAGACATTTCTTTGTTGGCGACATCTGCCGAATTTCACCTACAACATGACCTTATTTATATTTTATACATAAATGTCATTATGTTTATTTACCACTAGCCGCCTTTGGCGATCAGCCGGTTCGCCAGTATTAATGATCACTAAAATTTTCAATTACTGTAATTTGTTCTCTTAGTAGTCTTTTCTGCAAAATATTTTTGAGCTTCATATTTTGGTAGTAATATGATTCAATCGTACTTTTATGTAGGCCTTAAACAGCTCTGTTCATTGTACTACTTTCTCTAATGTTCTGTCAGTATCCATAAAATTTCTACTTTAAATTAGAATGGAAATGTTAAACTGCAATCAATATAAAAGCTTTTTATATTAAAGCTAACCATGTCTTTTTTTAAATAAGAAAATTGAAATCAGAGTCGTTTGGCAGTGAAATTATATGTGCACTGCAGAATAATTTATATAATATCTTAAAGAATTATTCAACAAAAATTTTTCTGATTCATCGTAAAATTAATTTTTTTTTACTTTCAAAAGATTTAAATGATGCAAATAAAAATATTTTATTTTATTTCAGTCAATAAATGAACTTATGAAAGAATTACGAATTTTAAATTTCCCAAGGAATCCCAAGGAATCATATTCTGCGAAATACTCTTGACACTTCAACTTTTAAATAAATAAATAAACGTCCCTATCTTCTGCGATGAATCTGCCCGATTTATGAAGTTTTTATGCATCAGTTTTAGAACAATCAACATTTTCATAATCACAGGCCAATCACGAGAAATACTGGCAGAAGATAAGTGTGATTTAGTGATTGATTTAGTTGGTTGAAGTTTAACTATTTTTATTTAAAATATTGGTGTCTCAAGAATATTTTGTTAAATATGATTCAAAGGCCAGAGAACCTATGTAAAAATTTAAAATTCCTGATTCATCGGAGTATTTATTGACTAAAGTAATATTAAATATAATATTTAATTCCTTTAGACCATTTTGTTAGCAAATGTATGCCCCAAATTAGCTGATGGTCGCTGATTAGAATGATTATAAGTATATTGAACTATGTTTGTCTCAAATTAAATTGTTTTATTGAATTAATAATATAGGTATTGTCAAAGCTCATAGAAAACTTTTCCTCCTTTTATTTTTCAGAAAATATCTTATTTCATTTT
>JAPMOR010049001.1:345645-355929 GCA_026543865.1 Argiope aurantia | reverse complement strand
AATCTGACATGCTCGTGCAGATAAAATTTTATTTTTATTTTGAGCGAAGTGTATTATTGAAAAATATGGTTAAAATATTTCTTTAAAAATTCGTTAAGAATCTAAGCATAGTTTATAAATTAAAACATTGGTATCATTAAAAAGATGATTTTTTGAGCTTTAATTTGATGCACAAATCGATTTTGTGCTGTATTATTTTCTGGCTATAGCGACAAAACGCCGAAACTACGCTTAATTTTTAATTAAAAATTTTAAAAAATCGCTCTACGGTGTACATTCCCGACCTCCAAGATCAATGCCAAACTTGATATGCCAAACTTGATAACTGTATGTCAAACGGTTTGAACTGTACAGCGCCAACACACACGCACACACACACACACACACACACACGCATTGAGCTTTATTTATAAGTATAGATTATCACATCGGGCTTTGGCCAAGGATTCCCGGCCACTTCGCGAAATGGACAGCCAAAGTAGGATATACAATATTGATTGCAAGTATTTCGGACTTTGGCGAAACCTCTTGGCCAAAGTCCGAACCAATTGGCCAACCAATTCGCGAACTGGCCATACTTCGGGCTTTGGCCGTAACAAATTCATGTAACCGCAGTTGATACGCAAGTCTACTAGTTCAAGCCTTTTATTATATTAATTTTCTCAACAGGGATGTACGCCACGGTTGCCCTTGACTTCTTAACGTCCCTCATTTAACTTCAGATCCTCCACAGCCCCCCATGGAAAGCTGTTACGACCACTGCGGGGGGGGGGGAGTGAACCACGTTCGTTGGGAACCTTTATACCAGTGGATAACGTATACGACAAAGTTTTTTTTTTGGGGGGGGGGGCGTATTCTCGATTTGGAGCTATTGACAGTCATATAGTGTACTTACCTTCTGAATTGCTCCAAAATTTAATGCGAGTGTGCAATTTTAACTTATTTTCTTTTGGGGCTCTCAACCTATTTTCATTTCTATCCACCATTAAATCTATCAACGGAAAATAATTTTCGCAATGACTCTCTTGCAACAATTCCAAATGAATAGTCCTCAACCATTTTAACCTAACCGACTGAAAATTCTTGTCAAAGCATTGAACCACAATTTAAAAATAAAGAAAAAAAAATGGGCATTCAACTTAAAGATAGACAAATTGGCCAAATTGAAATTTGTCATTCGAATACAAAGCATTCCAAACTTATTTTTGTGTGGTCCCTCTTTCTTTTTTTAAAAAATGAGTATAATCGAAATAATTGCAGCTCTTTGTCGGTTCCCTCTTGCCTTTTTTATCGTCAGTGGTCATTGTTTGGTGAGACGTATTTTTCAGGCGGCGGGCAGGTCATTGACAAAATGCTCGCTCCGATGGGTGGCTCTTGCCCACAAAATGAACGCGAGGGATGAATGGAAGAGGAACATCCGTTAACCGCAACGGAATGTTTCAGGAAGAGGACAAATCTCTGGAAAACACGATCGGTCGGCCTCACAGTGTTCGCGACAACAATGGGCCGTGATTGAACTTCGTTCGCAAAAAAGGGTTCTTCGTGGAAGCAGTGGCAGTTCGTCAATTCTGAAATGAACAGTGCTCCAAAAGATATTTAATAAAGGCATTTTTACCTTTTATTTCGTTAGAATTGTTGCATTCAATCAATAGAATTTCGTCCATTAGAACTACAGACCTGTAGATAGCTCTGAACCTGATATTATTTTTAAAATTGGTCTTTGCTTTTTAATCTTGTTTTGTAACCTTTTCACATGAAGAAGTCGAAGATCAATTAAAATGAATGAATAAAAAGAATAATAGAAGATAAACAAAAAAGGAATTAGCACGTAGAAGAAACATGGGATGGAGCTACACATCAAATAGTATTTTAAAGTGACTACGTTCTGCATGACTATATTCAGAAAGAATTTTTTTTTAATATTATAAAATCCTTAAATGTTTAAATTTTTGCATCAAAATACCTTAAAAAAGAACACCGATGAATCAAAAATATAAATTTTTGAAATTGTAAGAATTTTTGGGCTGAGGGATGGTTATAAATAGATATGAAGTAAAAACTTCCATAATATTTTATTATAGATAGTTTAAAAATTGATTAAATGATCTGTTCAAAATATTGTAGTTAACAAAAAAATATATGATCTAATTTCTGCACAAAAAATTAGCAGCTTCTCAATCCGATCGTCCTCAAGTGGTGTTCCTCTGATAAATAATATGAAACTTTCAAATTTTTTTCTCATTGTGAAGTTTAAAAATAATCACAAAATATTTCTAATTGAACTATTTCTTATTCTATAATTCAAAAACTGCAAAAAATATTGAAAATTTTTTAATCAAAATTGAACTAAAAGTGCTTTAAATTTTAATTTATGAGGTTTTTCGTAATATTTTACCGAAATCTAGACTTTGGGAGGATAACATTTCACGATGTAAAATTGCACTGAAACGCGAATTCTGCAAATATAAAAGTCAATGTGTGGTGGTAAGTAGATTATTATGATCTGTGCAAGAAGCAACAGGACGAATGTTGTGGGAAACATTTCTTTAATAATCACATTCACACACTTAAAACAAACACAAAGACAAGACATTCAAGCGCGCGCTTCACAGTTCAGTGTCACATCGCCTTCTCATTACAATCGATATGCATTATGGGATTACATATGGGATGGCTTAATCAGGTATCGCCATCTAGTATCCAAAAGAGAAGATAAGAGTAATGCAACTGCTACAAATGTAATTTAACTGCGAAGACTACGCAGGTCCATCAAAAACAAAAGACCTGGCTACTCACGGAGGGTGTGGCTCTGCTCCATGATAACATGCGTTCACACACGGGAACTGACCAAGTTCAAGTGGGAGCAGCTCGACTATCTGCCCAACAGCCCGGACATGTCACCCTGCTATTTTCATGTGTTTGGTCCCCTGAAAAAACATCCAAAAGGGAAGCGCTTCAACTCGGACGGCGAACTCAATGCTGTGAAGGGCTGGGTCTCGTCACGGCTGCAGGAATTCTGGGAACAAGGAATCCTTCGGATCGTTAATCAGTGGGATCGTTGTGCTCAGGCCTATGGTGTATACTTTGAATAAAGTCTTCATTTATACCCACAGTGTCATTTCGTATCTTTTCATTTGAACACCCCTTGTATATAATATGAGATCGGGTACTGTATAATACTTGCCAGCAACCCTTTTAATCTTATTAAGGAGCCAGAAAAATTTTCTACTTCTTTTCATCGTCATTATTCGTCATCGTCATATTCATTAAAAAATAAAAACTGACTATTGCTTTTTTTTTTCGCATATGAAGTATAAAAAAAGGAAATTATTGTAAATGTCCAAGAATTCAAAATCGAAACCTCCTTATTTCAATCATTCTGTATCTGGTCATTACATCAATTTTTGGACGAAATCCATTCACAAGTACCCTGTCTGTCTGGCTGCCCGAGAATAAGTGAACACAGTGATTTTAAAGCGTAAATAATTAGTTGAATAAAAATTAGATACACTGATTTATCATCTGAAGTGTAGATTTGTCTCAAATTTCGAACTAAAGCCGACAAGGTTTCACCATCTATCGGCCTGTATTTTTGAATGGATGTACATGCGAATCTCAAAAACCTAACTGCGTTGATAAATGGAATTCGGTATGTAATATTATTATCGAAACTATAATTTTATGTCAAATTTCTTTTTCTTTCGTTTGGAAAAAAAGGAACCCAAAATGCATTCTTGGTTTTCTTCAGATACTTATAGGCGCAAAATCCTTAAATAAGGACTCTGAAAATAAAAATCTGAGCATTTATGACTTTCCTGATTTTGACCAATGTCTACAACTTCATGAGTGAGAATTACATTTCTATTAAGAAGAATTCTAGAAAGTTTAGAGAGGCCACTCCAGCTGCTCCAATTTTATAAGAAGCATAATAAGCGTCTACTTCTTACCTATTCGATTATTAAATGACCATAAAAATTAAAACAAAACTGTTATATCATAAACCTCCAGAATTTACCTACTTGCCAGAAATCTATATTTGGTCAAAGAACTGTTAAAAAAATATGATGCATATTTAAATATACCAGGAATAAATAATTCGAAATTATTTTATTTATAGAATAATAAAAAAATAAATTTCTGAATTTTATTTATTATTACAGTTCCGGGCATCTTTATTTCAAATTAATTTGGAAAAACGCATACAAAACTTTTACATAGCAAAGTATTATACGTAATAGCAGATTCTCAGTCTAAAATAAAAAATTATAGACTGGAGTTAATAATTAAAAAATAATATACTTCTGACAGGGAGAATTTAAATAAATGTACCCACCAAAATATTCCTCGTAACATAATGTACTTCATATATACCACATCTATTTTATTTTGCAATCCATCCATTGCACATCTTATAGGTTGGAAAAGGATATACTTCTGACAGTAGGCATTATGGATCTTTTACAACATTTGATCCAAAAATGGAGGCAGATTTAGAATTTATTTATTTATTTATTTATTTTGCTACTAACAGCTATTTGCTCAATATAATAGTAGCAGCAATTCAGTAATGTCAGAAAACTTTGATGAACTCCATTTTAAACGCAACGAATGAAAATTTCTTTTAAATTATACCTACGCAATAAGCATAGAGCGTTCTGATTTGTCTGCATGCAAAACGACATATCCACTGGCAAAATCGATCCAGTTGTTGAAGCTGGTCAAGGTTTTATTTTGCGGTATTGCTGGAAAATGGAGGACAAAAGGGACAGGCGGTCATTAATGACTTATCTAAACGTCAGAGCTTTGAAATGAAATTAAAAATTGCTGAAATCGGTATTATGAATGGAACTGGGAAGCTCTGTGGTGGGTTTTTTTTCCATAGATGATATAAAACGAGAAACATTTTTGAGATTGCTCTCGAAAAGTGAAAAAGAGAGGGTATGAGGCAAGTCATCTCCATTGACATATCTAAGGATCATGCCCTTTCAAATAAAACAAAATTGACGGAATCAGACCAGTGTCTTGAACTGGGAGGCTAATTGAGTTTTCTTAATTATTATAAACATTTAGACGGTCGTATGTTTATTTTCACAACATCTTCTTACTGAATTAAAGTATAAGATCGAAGATATTAAATTTGTTTAGCTCTATATTTTTAATAGTTGCATGATGCAATCACAAGGAGGCTAGGGTGTGTGTTTTTTTCAATTTATGATGTCTAAAGCATGTAAATTCATCAAAATACGATTCTTTTTTTGATAATTTTAATATTTCTCTTTTCTTCTTTTCGTATATAAGAAAATTAAAGAAAGAGAGAGAGAGAGAGAGAAGAACAGCATAAGTCTGAACGACATCAATCCTTGTCATTCCCTTCTTTTTTGTTTTTGTTTTAGCCTGACAATATAATTATATATTGATTCATTTATTCATGCTGTTATAAAACATGATTCATTTGACCAGATGTTCTATTTCTTAAATATAAATTCTTTCTTAAAATTACAACTGAAGTTTCCCCCCTCGAAACACTGTTTTTATGAATCCGCTTGACTATTCATTAAATTTTGTTTAACATCAGTAATTGTAAACCTTACCTTCACCATCACTCTGAAAGTAATTAATAAACTTTTAATTAGAATAATTAAATTTTGATTATACTATTGCAATCGTTTTCGTCAGTTCGAATAAATTGCCTCAATGATAGAATCATAGTTTTTGCTTCTTCATGTTAATAATTTATTTGAGTACATGGAAAGAGGCAGCAGCCATTTGTAATACAGGGCTTCAAAGTTTTAATTATATAGTCGAGTGGACATAAATTACTTTAGAAATTCAAATAAGAAACTTTATAGTAGAACATTGCAATCTGATCATGTGATATCTCTCATTTAGTGACAGGATTCTTTTCTTTCTTTAGTTATATATGTACACAGAATGACAAGTGTTTTTCGTTTAGCTTCACCACATGATGAAATGGATGGAGTAAGCGCTTTGGATTTTTTTTCCCCCTTTCATCGATTTCCTTTAAATTCTGATTGAACAATTTTGGTGTCAAAATTGCATTCTAAATTTTATTTTTGTAATAGTTTGTTTGTATTACTTTCTTTTATATAAAGTATAGAAGAAAAAAGTATTGTAATCGTAAAAAAAAAAAATAGAAGTATGGAAATTTCTACAAATTTCCATGTTTCAGAACATTTTGAGTTAGAAACACAAATTTTTGGAATTATGTCTATCTGTCCGTTTGTCTGTGAATATTATAACTTAAAATGATTATTGAAATATGGTGTTCGATTTCTCTTCTGAATCTGTAGGATTTCTATCATATATATATATATATATATATTGCATAGCCAAAGTATTTCACCAGTCGCATCGACTTACCTGTTCGTAAGAATGTGAAACAAAAGAAATAAAAAAAATAAAGGTCGCATGAATAAAAAGAATTTGCAAGGTATCGAGTCACTGCCTCCCGGACGAAAATAAAATTTTAAAAAAAGATTGAGAGTATTTATTTCTTAAAATAGTAAGAAATTTTACTTCCCTTTTTTTTATTTCATCACACTTTTGGTGGTAATTTTGTGTAAATAACAACTTTTTAAAATATTAAAAAGTACTATAAACAATATCCAGTAAAGTCAATGATAGTGATTGCTATTTTCCTTTATTTTTATCAACATGTTTTAATCCACTTAGGATGAAACTACAGGATGTAAAATTGGCCACACGTCGAGACAAAGTGGTTAAAGGATTAAAAAAAATATGTTTATCAACAACAAATGACTTCAAATGAAGCATTAAGGAAAAAACGGTAATATAACGCACTAACTGTCTTTTTTTGGTGAAAAAGACACTACAGCCGTCATTCTTAACCAACAAAGCAGTAATGCACAACCGCATCATCTAAAAAACAGTTTTCCTGTAGTACTTCTATCATGTGAGACACAATTATCATCGCGTCCATTGTATGACAATCCGACAGATAAATCCCATGCTGTTCTTCCACCTTAATGACCGTCTGCGTCATGTCCATTGAGACGTTATGATTTGAACCCTCTCCTTTTTATTCTTCATATATCGCATAAAAGTGTTAAGAAATATTCTCTGCTTTTCCCTCTATAGTGTGGAAAGAACCAGTCTGCCTCTACTTTTCTTACAACAAACATCTCTATCTGTTGCCACGATCACTCACATTTCCTGTAAAGTAAATTTTAAAACGATTCTTTTCTTTTCTCTCTTTTGAGAAGTAACTGAATTGAATTCCGGTTTCTGTTGAGAGAAACCTCCCAATCTGCTTATTTCATAAAAACTGAATTGGAAACGGCGTGGGCTGCGAAACTAGTTGGGAACATTCGAATTGGAGATGTGTTTGGCTATTATTTTTTTTTTCCTCTGTTGGCGAGAAAGAGTCGTGATCTAATGAAAGTGTTCATTAAGATTTAAAGCCAAACCTATTGTGAATTTAAAAGATTTCGTCGGTTATTCAATAAGAATTTTTCACTATCTGGCATTGACAAAAAAATCTCGACGCATTCTGTCTTTCTAAATCTGGAAAAGCCATTTTTAGAAATATTTGTCTATGGTAGTTATCTATAAAGAGGGGTAAAATTCAGCTGTGTACTAATCATTTCCTATGTGTGAGATTTTGGGGATTTTATTGAGTGTGCTACTAGTTGTTGAAATCAGATTTTAATTTACAGCAAACCAGTATATTAGATGAGAATTAAGATTCAGTGGCGACATTTTGCGAACTTTTGTGACAGTTGCGAATATTTTGATATCTTGTATATAAAGATAGTGTCAAAAAATCGCGATATATTCTATGTTGGAAAAGCAGTTTTGGAAATATTTGTCTATGGTAGTGGTCTATCAAGAGGGGTAAAATTCAGCTTTATGCTAATCATTTATATGTTTGAGGTATTGGAGGTTTTATAGACTGTGCTACTAGTTGTTGAGATCAGATTTTGTTTTATAGCAAACCAATATATTAAATGAGGATTAGGATTCAGTGACGACACAATGGCGGATGATTTCTTGTGAGCTAATAGCAGGCGCCTTTTGTTCCCCATCACAGCTATCATAAATATCTCACCTAATATTTTAAAGCATACCTTGTCTGTTTATCTAGCGCTATAGATTAGGTTATAGACGATACAAGTTATATGCAGAACTAAGTATGTAGTCTGTATATTAGATATATAGATATATATTAAATTTTGAATAAAATCCATCCAAACAAGCCTATCTGTCTGTCCATCTGCGTGCATGTGGACACGATTATGAAAGAAAAAAAAATGATGTTTGGCATGTGATTTTTATTTCTAAAATCATTAATTTATAACAAATTTTGCCCCTTAATTCTATAGGGATGTATTGATAGTTTATTAATGTATGTGTGGTTGTGTCCGCGCTAAATCAGAAACAATGAGTTAGATAAATGAAGTTTGGTATCTAGTCTTGTCACCAAAATTATAGATCTACGAGAAATTTTCCATCCGATCGGCCAGAAGAGATCCAAAATGTATATTTAATCCTTTATGCTATATTACGAAAACAAACACAAAAGTGCCTGGTATTGTGTAAGTACACTAGTACACTAAAAAACTGAAGGAAAATCAATTTACAACATATATTACATTGGAACAGATCTTAAATTTCAACCATGATTAGTTGACGAAGGTAAAACCTAAGGCAGCAATCATCCGCTCTTCAAAACCTTATTTTCCAGGAAAATATTTAGAATTTTCAACGGTTCTCATGTAAAGAAAAATTTTAAATTTGAAGAATAGAAGTTCTTGTCCGACACATTATAGCACGACAATGTTTCAGATTTAATTCGATTGCATTTATTTTATTTTTGAAGGTTATTCTTGAATATATTGCAAGCTATAGCGTGCACAGAAAATAATTAAATTTAATATCATCGCAATGCACGTTAGTATAAATGCAATAAATAAAACAATAAAAAGATTGTTATAAAATTATTTTTAAAAAAATGTTTTATAAGTAAAAAAAATTATTAGCAGTAAAATGTACGAAATAAAACTGATCTCAGAAATGCAAATTAATTCTTAAATTTTAAACTGTAGTAAAAATTGTTTTTGTTCTGTGATATGCCCCGAAGTTATTCAGGAGAAATTTGAGAAGTTTCAATTTTATAAATCTAATTAAAATAAATTTGAAAAAATTTCTGTTTGAACTCTTACTACTTGATAAATGTAATTGCTTTAGATCCAACACGGTCTGTTCTGTAGATTATATATTTTTTTAATTTTTTATCATGCAAGTCAGAAGATGCAGTTAATCTGCCGGCAGATTGCCATATTAAACCAGCGGAAGTGGTGTTATTGAAAATTTCTCATATACTTTTTAATGAATGTATGCATTATTAAATGTATACCATTGACGAACGGAATAGCCAATTAGAATGTGAACTATGTCGATTTGTTTGGGAGGCTATGAATCACTTCCATTAATATTCGGCATTTGCGATGATATATATATATATATATATATATATATATATATATATATATATATATATGCATTTTGAAAGTCCTCCCCCCAACTATTGAAGCCAAAATGTGACACCAAACTTCAAAATAACGAACCAAATTTCATATGCTTAAGTCATTGCTTTTTAGTTATCATCATATTGCTATAATGCACAATATTATTATTTAGTCATTGCTTTATTGAATTATCGCGCTTACAAGTTTGTGAAATTGCAGACCGACAGACAGTTAATTCCTTGTCAGATTCGATTTCAAATTTGACAGGTATCTATATTTTAGACATTAAACATATGTATCAAATTTTAGTCATCTAGCTCTCTTCGTTTTATAGTTACCATTTTACTGGTGCTCAGAGAAGAGGATGGAACAAATTTCACCCATCTAGCTAAAATCATTTTTCAGCTATCGTGTTCATAGAAATATGGGCAGATAGAAGCACAAAATTCCAATTTTTTAAATTTTTATTTTATTATTGTTTTTTTTTCCCGATTCAGAGAGTTGTGAAACATGGAGTGGGAATGGTAACTTCTCTCTGTAAATTTCATATATGAGAAAATAAAAAAAAATAGAACTATACAATGTTTAGGAGCCGTTGCCAAACGTTGCTTACTGCTTTACAGTGAAATGTAAGCCATGTTGCCAAATATGCTTTGCTTCTTTACAATGAAATGTAAGCCATGTTGCTAAATGTGCCTTACTTCTTTACAATGAAAGCCATGTTACCAAAAGTGCCTTACTTCTTTACAATGAAATGTAAGCCATGTTGCCAAAT
>JAPMOR010049001.1:319129-345635 GCA_026543865.1 Argiope aurantia | reverse complement strand
GCCTTACTTCTTTACAATGAAATGTAAGCCATGTTGCCAAATTTGCCCTACTTCTTTACAATGAAATGTAAGTTATGTTACCAAATTTCAGAAACCCTTGAAAAAAAAATTTCATTTTCTGCCAACGGTTCATGAATTCAGTCTCTATAATATCTCTCGAAAGTAGGCCTAGCAAAACCTGATATGGAAAGTTGCATTTTAATCTTTAAAAAGATTATGAAAGATGATCTACTTCAAAAACAAATCCAAAACGTCCTAAACATATTAAACAATCGAAGTAGGTTTATCATCTTCCTAAGTATCCATTCAGATAAAACAAAAAAAAAAAAAGGATTATGATCCTATAATTACATATCTAATTAGAGTATAAATCTCCCGAACCTAAATATTCCGAGCACTAAATCAAATCTTACTAACTTTTCACTCTACCGTTTCCCCTCTCTACAATTATATTTGCAGATACATCCAAACAGACGTCTCATGCAATGGTAATGAGGTTCGGGAAAAATTCACTTGCAAAACAGGAAGGACTAGTGTTGGTATGACAATCGCTCGTGGTCCATTCGGTGGATCAGACTTTAATGCCGGTGACGCACTAGAATAAATAAAACCGTGCCAATTTTTTCCCATCTGGACCATTTTAAATAAATGAATCACACTCGTTGTAGTAAATGGCATGGATGAGTCTGCCGTTTCCTGGTTGGAATCAAAACACAATGGAAAACAGTGGAATGGGGAAAGTTTAGAAGCACATTGCTGGGCTATTGTCTACTGGTGAAAAGACGAGGTGTGTTCACATGAAGTTTCATTTCAGCTTTTCCAGAGTAAATAGCCTGTTGATTGTTTCGGTATTTTTTTACGATATTGAAATGTCGTATTAAAGCGTGATTTTTGGAGTGTTTCCTACAATAATAATTATTATGTGTCAAAAAAGGAAACATTAACATGGCCTCAGAATATGAATACTCGAGGGGTTTTTTTATTTATATTTTTATTATTATTATCTTAAAATTGAGATATTATTACAAGTTTAAAATTGCATTTCAGATTTGATAAACTTTTTTCTAAAGAGATGCAGTTCTCAGAATTCTTTAAATCTGCATTTTAGTTAAATCTATGTTTTAGTTAAAAAAAAATGTATATATATTTTTACATGAAGTCGACATAATAAACACAAATATTAAAAAGTATTGTGAACAAGAATAAAGACGAATTCTGAAAGAACGCATAAAATTTTGATTAAAAGTCATCAGCATCGCTGCCTATTTTTTATAGTGATTAACTGAATGTATTTTTATAAACTGCAAATTAATCAACATCTAAAGTGAAAAATTCTATTATTCTAAATGTTTTCCCTTGTACAAGTATCTGGGGTACTTATGACCCCATTTCTAAACCATACTACAAGATGCCATTTCTATTCGCCAAAACTATTTCTATTTACCATTCAAAAAATACCATAATCTCCAGTATCTCATAATATTAATGTAAAAAAACCCATAGATACATTAATAGTATAATCATACTATACGGCATTCGGGACAAAACATATTTTTCTCTCTTTCTTTCTTTATTTCTTCTTCCCTCCCCCCCCCCCTATTTTTACATTTTCAGCTGCGCTCAATATCTTAACAAAACTGTATGTCACCACGGGATTAAAACATATTTTTGTGCTCTTCTTTAATGTTAGAATTTTTTTTAATGATTCAAATTCATTAATTTTGACACACACACCAATAATCCTCCGGAGGACGGAATTTGTGTATCCTGCTTGTGCGTCATCCCTGCTTCTTTAAAATGCATATAAATAGATATTTAAAAAAATAAAATTATTAATTTTAATTTGCTAAAAATTACTTTATATTTCAATTAGCTGACATATGCACAGTATTTATTATTAGTGTTGTTAAACTGATATAATTAGTTTAAGAACAGAAGTATATTACGAATATGTGTAACCCCGCCTTCTTACTGCAGCCCCCCTAGTAATGAGAGAGAGAAACTATCAGTTTCAAATAAAACTTAAGTAACTTGTATCATCAATGTATGATCTAGAAAGATTATGGTTACAATAGGAATACTGTAGGAATTGAATCAAAAATTTTTTTTAATATTACTTGTTGTTATATTGGTCGATGAATTTAATTAAAATAAAATAATTTTTAATTCTGGTACATAGATAAATGCAAAAAAAAAAAAAACCCTTATCCCTCCATTTTGAAAGCTGTAAAAAATTTTCACTTGAAATCGTTTGCAAGCAATATCGTAATAACTAAATTATTTTAAAAAAATTAGAAATAATCAAATTGCCACTGATGGACATTTTTCTTCTGAATTATTGGCTTTAATGGATTTTATGAAATACCTTTATTTAAAATTTAACCTTATCAATTAATAAAATTGAAAAATGTTACTTTAATGTTTTTAATCTACCACAAACTATTGCCGATGCAAATTTAGGATGAAAAAAAAACTCATATAGTTCGAAATAAAGTGGAAGCTAAATTCTTACTTTAGGGTAAATGTCTAAGAGAAGCAGGTTTTTTTATCTGAATTTTAACGCGAAAGCACTCGATGCAATGATGCTTTGGTTTGACAGAGAAAAAATTTATTTGAATTTCATCATGACAATAAACTTCTTATAAATTCTGCATCAAAATAAATTTTAAAAAGTATTAAAATTATTAATTATTTTAATAATTTTTTATTAAAAATTTTTAAGTTGAAAGAATTATTAAAGTTGGAGAAAAAATGAACAGAAATGAAAATGTATCATTACAAAGCCAATTTTCGAACTTTTAGGATTTTGTATATATAATTTTTGTAAGATAATATTTTTAGAAATTATTGCTAAAAAACAAAAATTGCATAATTTTAATTCATTCATATTTTAACTAATTGTTGGACTTTCGGAAGCTTACAGTTATCTTTCTTTGTGTACAAGAATAAATAGGTTTATTATCATTTTCTTGAAAAAAATTCATTTAAATTACTTTGTAAAAAAACTGTTTTCTTTAAAAACCGTATTCATTTTTATATTCTCTCTCCCTCCCTCCACCCCCCCCTCTCTCTCTCACACACACACACACACGCACACACACACACATACATGTATATGCATGTTGCTTTTAGTTAATTTGCTCAAGTTATCATGATTCTTGTGAGTTCTTTTGTGTAATAGAATAGATCTCAAACGAATCGGATGACACCTGATATAATTAAAAATTAGACAAAGACAAAATTGTGAAAAATTTAAATTGACACAGCTATTGATGGAATCCCTTTCGAATACCGGCTACAGAAATCATTTTATGGAAAATAATTTTCCTAAAGTTTGCATTTCTAGGTATTGCTTTAAACCAAAGAAGAAAAACGGCAATTTCGTAATGGAAAATCCATATGTACGAGGATGAGATACTGCGTGGAATGCTTCCTAAGTTTATCACGAGTAAAGGTGTTTGTTATTTCAGAAGCTCTGAAGGACAAAACTGAACAAACTTATAAATATATTTATCAATCAACATGCATACTTTTCAGCATATACACAGAATAATTCTTGAGATTAGTTTTGAATGGATTTTTTTTCACTCTTTCTATACAACTGCAAATTTATTTCTTCTGCTTTCCAATTTTAATGGTCGAATTTGTTATATTTTCTTCCCCAGAGTAGTGGCGGATTTAAAACTTGGCAGATTAGATAGTTAGCAGGGGGGGGGGGACAAGTAGATCGATTAAAATATTTTATTTTATAAGTTGCCACATGAATAACTTGGTATGAAATGTAATGCGGATCTATCATTTAGAGTCTAAATTTGTATACGAAATTTTATTGACATAGAACTTTACGTTTTGTAGTTAGAAGGCTCAGTTGTATTTGGTCAGATGGACCAAGTTTCTTAATCGATTTCGCTCAAAATTTGACAAAAATATACAAATTCGGTGTTAAGACCATGTACCAAATTTCATTATTCTAGTTCTAAGGGGTTTTGAGCTATCTACAACCGTGTATAGATCACATACTAAATTTCATCCGTGCAGCTTCATGCTTTTTTCGAGTTCTTATGTTCACAGACATATATAATTCCAAAAGTGTTTTCTACAAACTTGGAGGCATCTGAAGCGTTGAGATCATCAACATCTCAAGTTCGAATGTTTTAATGATTACACTATTTTCTCTTCTTATACAAGGAAGTAAAAAAAAGTGAAAAGGAGCTATTTATCCATGAAAACGCAATGAATTTCATGTTCTTTTAATCTAAATTTTTAAAAAAAGCGTGCTTTAACTACTACTACAAAGGGTGTTTACGCATTTTTAGAGCGTTATTAAAAAATTATTGTAAAAGAAAACTATTTTTAGAGAGAATTTTAAAGAAAGCAAATAAAAATGTTTAATAATAGCTTATTATTTAAAATGAAAAATTCCGTCTGCTATTTTTCAATTATTTTTTTCAAAAGTTCGCATGTAAACAAATTGTGAATTAAAGGATATGTTTCTACGCTTCTTTCCGAGAAGAAATAGTCCTATTCCATAGATTAAAAAGTTATAAAATATGAGCTTTAAAATTTGTAAATGCAAAACTAGCAACATTATTAATTGGGAAAGGAAAAGTCATCAACCCTCACTTCTACATGAAAAGACAACTCCAAACCTATACCTGAAAAGGTACATATTATTTCAAATATTTGTAAATTGAAATAACAACAAAAAAAAATCTGTTATTGTCGTTACTCATGGCACTTTACAAACCCGCTCATGAACTGTCAGCGATTTAAGCCGAGTGTATAGTAGCTTCTGAGAGCAAAGCCCCTAAGCACCCAAGAGCAGACATCTGACTTCTAGCTCATATGATGACGCAGACATTCGCTTGCACAACCCCTTTTTATAAGGGGGGGGGGGGCTCTTTCACACACCTCACAGATAGATCACAGGGTAGAGAGCAACCAGGACCCGAACTCAAGACGCCCAGATCACGAGGAAGACGCGCTATTCCTAGGCAAGTCGCCGGCTAATCTGCCGAAGAAGACATCAATTGCAAAGTCTTTAAATATATCTGTAGCAACGATAAATTAAATAATAAATTAAGATTTATAACATAAAAAAAACTTTAAAACATTATATTCGTTAGCTTTTTCTACAGCATATGTCTAAACGCAATACAGTTTGTAGAATCCTGTATAAAAACTATTATTAGAAATATATATAAAAGTACATTGTGGTTCGTGATGAAGCATAGGTATGCCTAAATGACTGTAACAAAAATAAGTTTAATTACTATGGAAAATGAAGAGGGAAAAATGTACAAACCTGATTCCGTCAATACAAATAAAATTTTAATTAAGAGTTTATGATTATTATAAGTTTCTGCTAATTGAAAATAAGATGAAAGTGAAAAAAATTAAAATAATCTGAACTTACTATTAAGAGAGAGTTTTACATTCTATATTCATTGAAGTAATTCATTTCCTTTTCCCATTAATTTTCAAAGAGTGAAACTTAAACAAAACTACAAATCATAAGAAATTACAGTAGCATTCTCTGAAAGAATGAGGAAAATACAGATATAGCACATATACCTTTCCAATACATTCCTGCAAAGGTCCCTGATATTTCACGTATCGACTATTACGCCTTTGATTTGATGGAAAAAAGAAAGACTAGTTTTTTTTCGAAAAAAAGAAAAGAAAAAGAGCTCAAATCTACCACGATTGATGGACTCTGGAAAGTAGTAGAAGAGAAATGGAAATCAATACTTCTGGTAATACTCTACGTACTGAGATTTTGAGCAGTGCTATGTTTTGCTAAATGTCATATGTTAATTGTATTTATACTATTTTTTATTATTATTAATAGCATTTTAAATTTTCTTTTATCTATCCTATCTTATTCTTTACTCTTATGGATTTTTTTTATTTACTTATATTTTCATTCTTTTTTTGTTTTGCTTATTTTATACTTTTTTTTTGTTATAATCTTATATCTTGTATTATGTTTGTTATTTTGCATTTTTCGTTTTTAATACGTATGCGTTATCCTTTTAACATTTTTATTTATGATTAAATTCTTTCAAAATTCCGTTAGAATTGTTGAATTTGTAGTTTCTAAGTTTTCATTCATTATATGAAATTATGTATTATATTTTCTTGATATTATTTGAAGTTATAAGATATGATGAATATGAAAATCTCTGCTGTACGTATATGATTTGTTCTGTTTATGCCGGATTTCACCAGATTGTTTTCAATCTACCCACATATCCGTTCTGGATTGGGGGGGAGGGGGTATCTTGGAAATGTTACAAAAAGCCCTTCTATCATTGAAATGCCGATGCTATCTTCTAGCTCAGAATAAAAGCTGTCGGACTGAAAAATTAAAAAATACATATAGTTTTATGTTTAAAATATCAATCGAACGGCTTAGAAATCGTTCTGAAAATATGCAAACAATCTTTGGAGATCAGTATAAACAACCATGTCTATAGGTAAGAAATCCAATCCACTGATACCTTAATCATTGCTTTTGGATTAGTATAATTTAAAAAATGAATGTTGGCAACCCAAATAGTTAATAGAATAACTAGGAATTTGACAAAAGCATGGACTGTTAGATTTTTAAAAGCTCTACTTTAAGTAAAGAATCTGTTTCGAATTTAGTCATCTCATTAAATTCCTTTTGCAGGAAAAGAATGAAAAGTGATCATTCAATCAACAGTCAATAAGTTAAGATCATTCAATAAGTTAATAAAGCATTTCAAAATCTGATAACATTAAATTACTGATATTTATTTCAAGAAATAACAATTATATATGATAAGAGCCAATCAATTTTAATTAATGCAGACCAGAATAACGCGAAATGGGAGCTTTTTAAAATTCTTCCTGGTAAATGTGAAGTAGAAATATGGAAGAATGCTCTTATCAGGGCTTATGTAAAATATTTTGGCAGGAAAATTTCCTCTGTTATGTAAGGAAATCGATTCATTATTTGATATTCTTATTTATTGATGTTTGAGATGGATTGAACTGCACTTTATCAAGAATTGATGGAAGGTAAAATATATGTATATATATAGATAGATTATTTTGAAGCGCGTATTTAATGATATATTTGAAAGATAAGATTTCTAGATAGTAGCAAATTGCTGTTAAAAATTTTAATGTAAAATGAACAAAGAATTTCCTTTATAATAAATAGTGTTTAAATAAAATTATAATGAAACGATAGAAAAGTAAGTTTATTTGTATATACTACATAGCTCACTCGAGAAGATGTCTTTTTTTTCTCCCCTTCGCTTTTTCGGCTTTCTTTTTTCTCCTTTTCTTTTCTTTTTTTTTTTCCTTTCTTTTTTTTCCCTTCCCTTTTTCGCCTTTCTTTTTATTTCCTTCCTTTTTTTTGGAATCAAATAAGAAAACAGGATGCTAAGAAATATGTACCTAAGTGAATATTTTAATAATAATGAGTACTTAAATGAATATTTTTGTGTATATTTCTTAATTGTTCTCGATATTAAATTCTTTTATAAAAAATATTAATCACGGGTAAAAAAAAAAGAAAAGCCTTGAAATTATAAGGTAAATAAATTAAGATAAAAAAATTTCCTCCACCAAAAAAAAATGAAAAAAAATCATATTTTTTAAAAATGGCGAAATTTTTATCAATACAAACTTGATTTAATTATAAGATTGGGCATTTTTTTAAAATTATTGAGCAACATATTCTTGATAGAATTACAAAGCAAGATAATTTAAAATAAATAATTAGGAATTATGTTAAAATAGTTTTCTGAAATTTGAGGCTATACTTGATTTTAATTTGAATAAGCTTGAGTGCATGATCTTTGTAAATTCATTTATAAATACAACATTAAATAGCTCGGGAAAATATCGCAAAATGTATGCAATTTTTGGTGCCTCTAGGCAGTTACCTACTTTGACCTATTTAATAAACTGGCTCTGAACCTAACCTTAAAAGAGGTAAAAGATTCAGAAGCCATTTTTTTAAAGTTAGTTTTAGTCTCTGTTTTTTAAGCTTTTTTTAGTAAAAACTTCTTATTAATAAATTCAAAAGAAATCAAAGTAGCATTTTACTTAAAATCGGGACATGGATAGGGAATCAGAAGGCACGGGTAGAGAATATGCAGATAATTCGGAATATTTTATCATTTTAAATCAAAAACCTCATAAATTTTACCTTCTCTCTGCCCTTTACAGACATAAAAAAGGAAGAATGATTCATAATCTGAATAATTAATAAAAATCAACTAGATTGTTCTCCCTTCGACCTCCTTTTAAGCTTGCATAATTTTGCGCATTTTCTATATTAAGGCTAAGCAGCATCGTGAAGAAAATTGCATAAGAATTTTGTATCTCTTCTTTCTGATTTATTGCCCCCAAATATTAATACAGATCCGCGTTTCGATGTCAAGATTATATAGAAATTCATGCACGTAGTCTGTCGTATGGTCGAGTAATCGCGTTTACTTGCACAGAACGGACAAATTAGCTGAGAGACCGTCGGCACTTTAGAGGATTTGGTTCAAGATGTGTGCCAGATCTGCAAATCTAGAGATGCAACTATATATCAAATACCAAATGTCGTGCATTAGGTTTAGTGCGTTTTCTAATGATCGTGTTTACGTGTTCACGAACGGACAAACAGATAGACTCCCTTGTAGAAGGAAATGGCTCAAAATTCGATGAAAATCTACTGTGTTTTTGTATAAATAAATGTCAATTTTTATTCAGTTACTTTGTTGTATTTTTGAGTTGATGTGTTTCCAAAACTGAATTCTTTAGAATCAGTAGTGTTCTAAAATGTAGAGATTCATAATAATCTCGAGTTCGAATTTTTTGTCGATTGGAATACTTTTTCATTGTATATTTTGGATACGAGAGAGAGCAGAAATCATTATAATTATTACTAGCCTCTGCCTTATTTTTCCAAGTCAATTTAATAATCATTTACATTGCAATAGTTAAATACCATGTTATCTTTTACATATATTTTTATACTATTGCTGCACAAGACTTTTTTAATGCTTTTATTATTATTTTTTAAAATATGTGGTTTTGTGCATAAAACGCGTTAATGTATCCTTGGCTCACCACACATACTATAAAACAAGCTGAAGGAAGAAAAGGGTTCATATACGGGACATATTTACTAGAAGAAAGTTAACAGCATCGCATTCCGTCTATCATTGTTCTTTCTGCGAAAAAATCCGTTGCCAAAGTCGATGCTCTTTCTAGGTGTTTCTATTTATTCCTTTGAAAGATTGGCGTATCTGAATCCGTCAACCTTTCAATGGTGCCGGGGTTGTCCACACTAATAGTGGTCTAAAAGTTAATTTCTAATTCGCCAACCTTTCAAAGGTGACGAAGTGTCCACTCTAAAAGTTAATTTTTGAATCATTAGAAATAGACATATAGTTCCAATTGGAAAAAATTCGCCAATCTTTTAAAAGTGTCAGGGTGTCCACTCTAATAGTAGGCTAACAGATAATTTCTAAATCATTAGATATAGACATATGCTTCCAATTGAAAAAAAAAATTCACCATCCTTTCAAAGGTGGCTGAGTGTCCACTCTAATAGCAGTCTAAGAGTTAATCTCTAAATCATTAGACGTAGACATATGCAATTGTAAAAAAATCGCTAGCCTTTCAAAGGTAGAAAGATCTCCACTCTAATAGTCGTCTCTAGAACTTAATTTCTAAACCATTAGATGTAGACATATACTCCCAATTTGAAAAAATTCGCCAGCCTTTCAAAGATAGCAGGGTGACCATTCTAATAGTAGTCTAACAGTTAATCTCTAAATAATTAGACATAGGCATATGATTCCAATTAGAAAAAGCACTCTAACATGATATACTGATTTAATTGTTGTGTTGGAATCAATAAATACGTAGATGAAAAAATTATGAACTCTACATTTTTATTCAATCTACAGATCTTAACATTGTATTTTTTTATATTTATAAAAGTAATTACTATTTGTTAATAATGATCTCACTTAAACAGAATTAAATAGATATACATCCCATTTTAATTAAATAATATAACCCGAGGTCAATATTTAAAAATTATTACAAATCAGTTACAACATTTTCAAGAATGTGAAATAAGCAAAGCTTGTATCAGTTTTCCTAAACCACTGACTAAGAAATCCTGTTCCAGCTCAGCTATGGAAACCCTGTCGCAACGTCTTCAATGAATGTCCACTGAACTTGCAGAAAGCGATCCTCGCAGAGGCAGCTCTCATTGAGGAAATGAGGCTAACATTATGTCACTAATGCCTCTCTTTGTCTGAAGTATTATTATTTTTAAAGAGAAGACGCTCGCCACTTCCCATTTACGGTCCATTAGGACCATAATCCTCTCGACAAGAGATTTAAATCTGTTGCGAGCTGAGGACATAGGACATCATTGCGCTCATTCGATGATGCCTCAAATCATTAACTTGGAGAGGGATGCAGTTTTGAAAGATCCTTAATCGAGAAGATGAGGATAATAAGCCACTTGAGGATAATAAGTTACTGTCCTCGTCTATTATCGGAAATAGATAATCAGCTAATAGGTGAATTCACGCAAGGCTAAGAAAGTTTTATAACTGTTACAATTGCCTTTTTCTTTTATGCACTTTTTAACTGGCATTTTCTTGAAGCTTATGTAAATTTTTGATTAGGATGATAAGATAACGGAATAATTTGAAGTGAGAATATGTAGGATAAAAATAAAAAAAAAAACTATTATGTATGTCATTCTTTTAATTTGATGATATTTTTTAGGGTGGTGTATTATTTATGAACTGCACGATTCAAATTCATTACACATATACATTACAATGTTCATTTGAATTTAGATCTACAAAATTTGATTCGTTGTTATTGCTTGAATAATAGGTGGCCGCTAATATTCAAAATCTTATTTAGATTTTTAATTATTAAAAATTTATTGATGATTTTAATGTCTTAATAACTTCATAACATATTATTGTTAAAAAAAAATTTTTATATCATCTTAAATTTAAAAAAAAAAATGACTTTAATTTTATTTCTGGGTATTTTTTCAATAATTATTATAATATTTTAAAAGTCATTATAAATTCAATTTGTGACAATTATTTTTGTTGTTGCAATGAAATTCAAACTAATTTTATCGTTTCATCAAACTTTTCATTCCCTTGTTTCCACTATCAGTTTAATTAATACAATAATAATTTTAGGCTGGCATTCTTTCGGCTTCTTCTTTAGGCTTCTTAGGCTTCGAATTCTTTAGACTGGCATAACTGCGCCATGTAAATATCATTATGCACAGAATATGCACAACAGATGCATCAATTCAAATGCAATCAAAACAAGCGAATCAAACGTAAGACAGTTTCATGCTACTTTGTATTTTCGAGTTTAATGTTCAATATTTTAAAAAATTGTTATGGTGCTTTTTTTTAACTGACAACTTAATCAAATCTATTTAAAACTAATAAAAAATTTATATGATTTGATAAGATGAGAGAATAGGTGAATTCAATGTCCAAAAATTCCAAGATATAATTACCAGTTAATAAATTAATTTATTAGATTCCACCTGAAGATGAATATGAGATTTTATATTATCTGAAATAATGAATTACAAATGCCTTTGGCAACGCTGGTTCATCGCCTGTATTGGTTATATATAATTTCAATTCATTCTCTTATATATAATTTAGACAGGGTTTAAAAGCGGCAAAATAAATAGTTGAATTAATCAAAATCGAAAAAATCTGCAAATTTACTCACAAAAATTGCTAAAGAAATTGCATTTATACAAATCCTTTCCTTTTTGGGCTATCGCCTTCACATGCGCTCTAATGTACAGATCTACAGATGATTGATCTTTATATGGATATGGTCCAACATTTGACGCACATCTGCATTTTGATGACAGAACTATGTGCCACATTCTAGTTATTTAATTCTTTGTATTTTAACATTTTTTCACTAGCACATGCACAAACTTTCCATAAATATATTTCGCCCAAAATTCGACAAAAATCAATCCTGTTAGAATCACATATAAATTTCATCCATTTAGCTCAATCCGTTGTTGAGTTATCGTGTTCAGAGATTAGCAGGCTCAGTTCCAACCAACGAAGGGGTATCCCCGCAACTTTCATGCATACTCTATAATAAAGGTAAATTTGTGTTTTAGGCACTTTTTTCCCAACCAAATGTTTTTTGAGTTATCGTATTTACATGCTTCTCAAAGTACAGACGGACAGACGCTCAATCCCTTCTTAGATTAAACTTAAGATTTGATAAGTATTTACAGTATAGATGCTAACACTGTGTACCGAATTTTATCTATCTAGCTTTCTCCATTTTGAAATTCTTGTGTTAACTTATATTCGAACACTCAGATAGACGGACATCCTCTGAATAGATTTTGCTCAAAACTTATTTTAAATCTACAAATTTATTTTTAAAGCGTGTACCGAATTTCATCCGTCAAGTTCACAGCGTTTTTCAATTTCATTGTCACAGACTGACAAGCACTTTCCAAAATTCGAACAGCCGGACAGAAAGAATTCCTCTGAATGTATTTGCTTAAAATTTGGTAGAATTCAACAAATTTGGTGTAAAGACTTACGCCAAATTTCATCAGTCTAACTCAAATCATTTTTAGTTATCTTCGTCACAGACAGACAGACAAAAATGTTTTCCAAAAATGATTTTTTCGAACTCAGGAAATCTAAAACATGGAGACTCATCAAAATCTCGAATTCGAATTTGTGTGCTATATTTTCTCTTTATACACTTCGTGTACGTGAAAGTAAAAATATTAAATTTCGATAAATATAGAACTATTCTTCAGAAGCTTCATACTATAGAAATAATAATAGTCTGCTCAAAATTTTATTTCTAATAAAAATATAGAATGAAAAGCACTTTCATTCAGACAATAAATCAACCGCCAAAAATCCCAGTTGTGTGTACATTCTTTTACGCACAGAAAACTCTAGAACAGAATTATGGCGTCTCATCATCGTAAAAATTTAACGCCTCATTCTACACATAGCTTTCTAGCTTGAACAAAACTTTCCCGAACTTTCAACTCTATTGATAGGAAAATGCGGAAAATAAAGACAGCAAATAAAAGTTGCACGACTTTTTGTGCCGTGTTTGAACAAGAACCCCCTGATACCAATGCTTGGAATTTCCTTTTGCAGCAGCTGGCAGCATGCCTCCGTTGTTTGAAGAAAGGTTGCCACATTGATGTCATGAAATCTGCCGTTGAAAAATATCTGTGGAACATGTCAGACAAAGCGTTAAAATATCGTTTGGTAGTAAATTCCTTTATGGGTGCATTCGTCTTAGCAGTAAAATGTTCGATTTTTTCAAATATATTTGTAAAGCATATGCTGTTTCTCTTATTCACACGAATAGGCACGACGACCCTTAAAGTAATACGAGTTTGTTGAATGTTTTTATAGGTAGTGCATTGCCCTAGCAATAAATTTAGTTTTTAAAAAATCTCATCTTAAATTCTGAAAATATTACGAATGCATTTTAGCAATATGAAGCTCATTTTACTATAACTTCATAGTGTAAAATGTATATATATACATAGTTTATAATGTTATCTTATTCTGTTATATATAGAGATATAAAAGTTTTAAAAATTATTTGTAATTGACTGAAACAAAACCTTTTTACTTTTATATATACGAAGTACACAAAGAAAATGTATTGTCATCGTCAAACAAAAAAAACAAACAAACATATAAACACTAAGTTTTAGAGTTCGGAAAATACGGTTTTGAAATTTTATCAGTCTGTTCGTCTATAAATATGAAAACTCAGAAATGCTTTTACCTAGATGCATGAAATTTGACATGTAGACTCTAAACTAAATTTGTATATATCTTTCAAATTTTGAACGAAATCCATCCTGAGGAAACAAGGCTACTCAAATATAATTTTAAACCTTAAGTACAAAATGAAGAGAACTAAATGGATAAATTTTGATTCATAGGTTCAACATCTAAAGTGCATTTATGTATCAAATTTGTACCAAATCCATCAAAAAATTAAGTCTCTGTTGGTCTGCAATTTCACAGCTATATAAACTCAAAAACACAAAGACTTAAATATACGAAATTTGGTGTGCGATTTTGTAAATAAATTTTTTTGTTCTGTGTCAGACTTTGGTTTCAATCGGCCGGTAGAAAAGGGATCCGAAATCCACATTCAATTTTCTGGTATTTGCGTTTGAACTGCATTGCAGCAATCAACTCCCCAAAAAAATCCCCTAAAATAACATCTTAATAGGCTCTTTCTTAAGTATTGCTCGACAATGAAGTATGGTTAATAATATAGAAACACAATTATCATAGGGTATGCGAAAAGATTTCGGAGAGACCACTTCCACTGTTCTTTATTTTTTTTGTGGTCATTTCTAACTCTGTAGTTCAATGCATTGAGTAAAAAAAAAAAAAAAAAAAAATGAAATTTGGAATTTGCTCATAACATCAAATTTGGAGGTCTCTACCAAATTTTGGGCGAAAATCGTTAAAGGAAAGTTTTTCTATCTGTTTGCCAGTATCCATTGCGAATGCAATAATTATTGCATTATTGGAATTCCAAAATGCAACGAGCTAGATAGATAAAATTTAATTCAAAATTCCATCTTCTTTTCATTTTCTGCATATCTGTAGTAAAATTTGGATGCTATCAATCGAAAAGAAGATACTCAATATTCTTATTTGATTTTCTTCGTTAAAATACCAAATGCCAAATGTTATATGTTGAATCACAATACCTAAAAATCGGATCTAGGGGAGGAAAAGTCATTTTTATGATCTTCCTGTGACCTGAAGTCTCCCCCCCCCCCAGTCCGAACTACTTCATACGCTTAGGGGATACCTATTTATGGGCTAAAACCCGAAAAGAAAGTGGTGCATTGACATATGAAAGTCGAGGGGGCAATATACTCACTGGTTTAACATTGATACTATGAAAAATTATAACTTCAGTGAGAAGTATGCTCAAAATATTCTGATATATTCAAGCTCATTCCAAAAGCTACAAAATTTGTTTATTAAATTAAAAGCAAATGTTGTAACTTTATTAATAAATTTGAATTTATTAAAATATTTTGAGCATATTTTACTTTAACCATTAACCTCAGAAAACTATTTGCAATTTTGAATTATTTTTCAAATAGTAAAATAAAAAAATGATGCACAGTAAAAAAAATAATAATTTTTAATAAGTCTAATTTTAGAATGAAATTATATCTTCTATGTTTAGCCATATTGGAAAATTCCAATACCAAAATGTACCAAAATTCTGCAAATATTTTTGTACTAGCCGCCTTTGGCGACCAGCCGGTTCGCCAGTATTACCGCTCGCTACAATTTTCAATTAAATATTTTAAGTAACTGGTCTCTTAAAGGATTCTCAAACAAAACATTTTTAATCTTCAAATTTTGATAGTCATACTAAAAACTGTTTAGATCGTTTCGTTCAATTTAGTATATATATTTTTCTAATTTGTTGCCATTTCCGGTAAAATTTCAACTTTAATTTAAAATGTAAATGACGAAATTGCAATTAATATTAAGATATTTTTTAATAAAACCAAGCGCTTTATTTTATTTATCATCTTTATTGTTATTTATTAATTATTATTATTATTGAATATGAGTATTGCAAACAGAATCACTCGGTATTTAAATCTTATGTTAACTACAAAATATTTTCATAGTTTATGTAATATCTCAAACAATAATTCAACAAAAATTTCTGAGATTCAGTATAAAATTCAGTTTTTAGTTTTGCTTTCAAAAGGATTGAAATGAAATCAATAATATTTTGTTCCTGCTTATAAATATATTTCAAAAATTATGAAGTCTAAATTTAATGCAGTAAAGTATCATATTCTGATAAATATTCTGGACACACCAAATTTTAAATAAATGAATGAATGTTTCTATTTTCCACGATCAACTAAGACTTATTTATGAAGTTTTAAATGTTACAAATTTAGAAAAACTCAACATTTTCATAATCTTAGGCCAATTAATCTTGAGAAACCTGCGCGCTGATTGGCGTATTTTCTTTGAAGCGATCGATGGAAAATCTAAAATTATCCTTTTTTTATTGAATAGTGATATTCAAATCTTCATAAATCAGTCAGTTTAAGTGATTAGAAATTAACTCTTAAAAGTCAGTGATTTAGTTGATTGGAAATTAATTCTATGACCACCATAAAATCTGTGCTTTCTCTTGTGGTGTATGCATTCTCCTTAATATCCGCTCGAATAAAATATCACATACAAAAGTACTACATAGAACAAACACATCAAAAGTAAACATAACATTTCAATAGTTGCCAAAAACAAAAGAGAGAAAAATGCAATTAATAAGCAGACGATATTTAGAAAAGTACAGATATTTAGACTGGAAAATGAAATTATCTGAAATTAAAAACACGCGCAGACGATATTTACAAAAGTAAAAATATTCAAACCTGAAAAGGAAAATATATGAGTTATTCCATCAATAAATGCCATAAGTTTGTTTACATCTTCATTATTTTATGAGTCATCAAATATCAAAATGGGTCCGAGACTAAATAAAAACCCTGTATAGAGAGTGTAAAAGATCATAAAATAATTTTTCTTGAACTTATTTTTTAGAAAAAATAATATTTCATATTTGTTTCATTTCCTACAGGCACGTGCCGAAAATTATAATTTTGCAGATTTCATTTCCAAAAAGATTTAATTTATTTTCAGTTAGAGCTTTAATCAATGTAATGGCAACACTTTGAAAAAAGCTATTTTTTTCTCATGAATGCGAAACGTGCTTAATCTTTATTTTTATTTTTGACGAAAAAAATTATTGAAAAACATAGTTAAAATATTTATTTAAAAATTCATTAAAAATAGAAATTTAATTTTAAGATTAAAACAGTAGTATCATTTAAAAGATAAATTTTTTATCTTTAACTTCATGTAAAAATCTTTTTTGTGCGGTAATATTTTCGGCAGTTATAGCAGAAACACGTCAAAATTTCGCTGAATTTTTAAATAAATAAAATTCTAGTTAAAAATTCGAAAAAATAACCCCCAGGTGCACATTCCCGGCCTCCAAGGTATACATGTGCCAAATTTGGTAGCTGTAGGTTGAATGGTCTGGCCTGTAGAGGGCCAACACACACACACACACACACACATTGAGCTTTATTATAAGTATAGATTATAGAAAAAATTACTGAGGATTTTTTCAATTGCTGTTTGTTATGAATAATTCAAAAATTCTGTTGAATTTTCTTAAAATAACGGAATTACCACTATCAGATTCAAAAAGCTATTCGTAATGGGTTTTTTCAAAAATAGGCACTGATTTTTAATAAATGATCTGATTCCGTTTTCCGAAAGTAATAGAAAAACAAGCAGCAAACAACAAAAATATTAATATTAAAAGTAAGGGACATGGAAAAAATAACAAAAAAGAAAGAGCAATAACAACATTGTTATTGCTCTTCCTTTTCTATAATGCTGGGTCTAATACAAAGACCACGTTATGTGGTAAAATCTTTTACAATTCTTTCTTGTGGTTTCTGAGGTTGTCAACAAGTGGAATCTCAAATCAGAGATAGCGAAATGGCTTACTACATTACAAAGTGTTGAACTTTGGGAGAAGTAATACTTCCCACACCTGTGAAAAGATGACGACGTTCTCTTGTTCTCGAAGACTTCCATAAAAACAAAAGAATTCCAGTCCAATCACGCGCCCTGGTACGAATGAAGAACGTGCTTCCGTATGTCGTTTAGAATTTCAATGACAGTTAACAGTGACTGGATAGAATAAGATGGATGCTTCGAATTAAATGAAGCTGGATAAAGAAAACAGATTCATTAACTACACATGGCCTCATATAAACGAGATTGTATTATTTGATTAGATTAATCTGTATTTAGTCAACAGTCGTGTAGATGAAAATAATCAATCATAATCCTAATTAGTGTGGTGGGCAAAGTTCTTTTTGTTTGGGGGGGGGGAATTATTCCTTTATACAGGGTGGGCGCAGGGTTGTACAGATTTTATACAAGATGGTCACAATCTTTCCCTGATTACAAACAAATATTAAGTAAAATAACTATTATATTTTAACGTATATTACATTTTATGCATTGTAAAGGCGTTTATAAGGTTATTAAATTTCAATATGAACATTTTTGGTAGATCGAAGAATGTCAAGAGGCAGTACTCAGAATATCGCCAAATATTGTGCAACATTTCGGTTGTCACATTAGATGTAGCATTTGTGATCCTAACTTTGACAGTATATCTTCAACTGATATACTGGCATTACGAAATACTGGGTCCTTTGTGCAACTCCAAAACTGACGTTGAAAAGTAATAGCCGATTTGAATTCATAGAATCAAAGAACACATTGAACGTTCTCCGTCGTTGTCGCCATTTTGATAACAATCGAATGTAAAATCACCAATTTCTACATTAATTGAGCTATATGTTGGATTAAAATAAATTTAAGAACATTACTATTCTATAATAGAAATTTCAATGGTTCTTTTGAAAAAAATATTTTGTGATTAGAGAAATGCTGTTTGACCATCCTGTATTTTATTTTTCATTAATATGATCATTCAATTTGCACGACCAAAGGTTTATAAATTTAATAATTTGCTTGATTTTTCTCTTCTATAGAAAAGTTGTTTCAGATTTTTTCGTAGTGTTATTAATAGGTTAAAACATTTCTGAGGTTTCATATTAAAAAAATTATGAATTGTTTCATACTAGACAAATATCTTCTTTAAATTGGTATAAATCATATTAAACACTATAAGTGATATCAAATGTGTTAAATAATTCATAATTCATTAAAATTCTGCAGCATAATTTCATGTTCTTGTTTTCCTTCTTAAACTGGATTATGATTTGTTTCAGCAGAGTATGTGGTCGTATCCCTGGAGAAGTAGGTGGAGATATTATTATATCTTATCCATAGCCTTATTTCTAGATTTAGACTCGTTTCTGTATGTTAATTTTTTTTATCTTCATCACTATTGTCTGATTTTAAATATGAGTAATGAAAGGCTTCTTCTCATAGACTAGAAGAATCGTAATATGTGGTAAATGTTTTTTCCATCATAAAATAAATTTATGCTGGAAATGAAATAAATTTTATTTATTGAATGTATTTTCTTTTCTTAAATCAATTATATTACAAAATTTCATTAGTAAACTGCACAGACCTGCACAGACCCTATGAAGAATTAGTTGCACACTTTTTAAAGAATTGTTGGCCTTTTATTTGGGAATAATCTTAATTATTCTTACAATTATGCGTTTATTGAACTTTGTGCATTATTTTAAACCCTATCGACACTTACTAAGCTATTTAACTATTCCCAACCATAATTCTTCGTTAAGCGTACGTCTTCAAGTGACAGACATTTCCAGAAATCGACAAATGTTTCCAAAAACAATTCAAGAGGTCAGGCAACTGGTTACGTAGGCACTTTTTTAAAAAGGGATTCTGAAGACAAACACTTCTCACTCATCGGAATTCATCGAACAAGTCGACAATAACCCTGTACTCCATCATCCTTGACCAACGTCAGAAGAAGGGGAAGAAAAAAACCCCGAAGTGTCACACTTCACAGCTTATTCAGTCTGAAATCCCAAAGAGGAACAAACTGTTTTTTAACGCTTCATTTGTGAAATTCAGGATACGGTTCAACCATGCTAATGGGACTATCTTCTAAATATGTCTCATTTTTGTAAGACAAAAGATGAATTCCGATAAAAGTGACACATTTTAGTTATAATAGGTGCAGCAAATTAATTAATTTTCTGCATTTAACGTTAATATGACATTCTTCTAAGTATGTGTCGTTGTGGTGAAATAGAAGATAGATTCAGTTACAAATAGTACATTTTAATTGTGCCAGATACAGCAAAAGTTAATCAATGTGATATCTTTGACGTTAATGTATCTTGTTAATAAATGTGGATAGATTGTTGCTATAAGACAGAAGATAGAAGATTCAGCTAAAATTGACACTTTAACATTGTAAATTACATCTAATTACTAGATGTAGCAAATTATTTAATGCGCTGTTTTTTTATGTTAAAGTGACAGTTTTCCACGTATATACGTTGTTATAAAATGGAAAGTGGATTCGACTATAAATGGTCCATTTTGACTATACCAGATATAGTAAATATAATCAATGGGCATTCTTTGACGTTAATGCTACTTGCTTCACATTTTAATGGATACTATTAAGATTGAAGGTGGATTTAGTTACAAATGAAACATTTTGGTTGCAAATATCAATTTATTCACTTTTTTATGCTATCGTAAAGGCTGTTATTGCTATTATGCCGATTACTTTAAATAAGGATTTGAATTGAATTTTATGTGGTTGTTTATGGAATGTAAATCCGACTGAAGAGAACATGAGTAGAGGTTCTAAGTAAATTATAATTAGTGAGACAAATAACTAATTACGAAAAAAATTTAATCAACTTTCTGAAAGAACATGACAATATGTTAAAAGAAACCAATGAGAGTTATTTCTCTTTGACTTTTTCGTGCACTTTTATAAGCATGCACTGTACCCGATGTGGAATTAACGACAGAAAACAGAGAAGAGAATCGAATATGCATTTTCTTTTCTAGAGCCGAGTGAGTGGAAAATTCAACACATTCCCATAATTTTAATGTAAAGATCATATTATAAAATTCTGCCATCTAGATCATTGCGATTTTGAGCTATAGCGTTCACAAAAAATAGAAAGAACAGACAGACTGACAGACAGTCAGCCTATCGACGGATTTGGTCCAAAATTAAACTAAAATGTACAATTTTAATTTTAAAATCGCAAGTTTAATTTGTTTAGATTGTGGGGCTTTTCAGTCGTCATTTCTATAGACAAACATAATTCAAAAAATAATTTTTGTCAAATTCTGGGATGTCAATAAAGAGGAAATTAATAAAAATTTGGAGATCGAATTTTGGTGGTCATAATGCGTCCGCTTTGTATACTTCCAATCATAGAAAATAAGAAATATGGTTTCCATATTAGAAATTTTAAAAATCTAATTAACTTTCAATTGAATAATAAATTCAAAAGTTAATTCAATTGCTTATCTCGATTAATTAATTTGGAATCGCTTATTTTCTTTTATAAAAAACTGACACGAAACGACCTCAATTCTACGGATTTATTTGGTTTCTTGAAGGTCGCTAATGACTTCCGTGCTCTTTTTTTATCAAATGAATTCATTATGCATTTTATTCACAATTTAACTTGTGCATTTATCAAAAGTTTTACATTAATTCTCATGGATATATGATTAATAATTAAGCATGCAAAGCATTAGACAGAAATATGGACTTGGAAATTTTCTATTCTTTTGTTGTTATTTCTTTTTCATATTCTATTAAAGATTAATATTATAAGATCAGAGAATATCTGTCAAAAAGACAATTAAATTTTATGCTTTTACAAGTCAAAATGAATTTCAAAAGTCAATAAGTAAAGGAAAATGCCAGATAAAAGGATGTTATAACTCTACAGATATTCAGGATTTATCAAATAAAGAAACAGTGAAAATGAATTATATTACAATTCAACGTTTATTCAAAATAAATAGAGTTGGAAAATTTTGTTTAAAAACTAATTCATATGAGATTTAGAATTATTTTTTAAAATTTAGTTCTGAGAAACATTTAACTAAATAAACATCAACATTAAATTCTAAAAGTTCATGATTTTATTATAACTATTTATAAATATTTCAGACTCTTATTAGAATTGCAGAACAAAAATTAAAAATCCCTAGGGTGCTTAGTCCCTCGCTCGCTAGCGCGAAATTCCTAGAAGAGTGAAGAAATTGCTGCGCAAATCCAAGTCGCTGGAATAGGAACATTGCGTGCCAGCACAGATATTGGTTCAGTTTAAGTGGTTATGATGTCTTAACTCAAATCGACTCTGATTGACATTTTTGGCTTTGGAAAAGGTCGTGATTTTTGTTAGCATTTAGGAGAATTTAATCAACATCCTCTCCAACATCAACACTCTGGCCATTCATATGTTCGATAAATATAATAAACTGTGTGTATTATTACCCTGATTATTTACATGTATTATTACCATGATTATATAATATGGAAATCCACATAGAAGCATGTTTTGTTCACCATCTTGGAATACTCCCGCGTTTCTGAGTGTCTTTCAGAACTTTCTTGAATTAATTTATTTGCCCGTTAAATTAATCTTCTTTTGAAGTCTCGATAATACTTTGCAACACTGCTGAGATTCATATTTAAATAATAAAAGCAAACAGTCGAAATAATGCTGAAACCAAGACTATGTGAGTTTGAAGTTTCGAAAAAGAAATCGGGCGACTATACCTGTAGGTGTTGTCACATCTTATAGTAAGTGATGCATTTTTGGAAGCTAAATACGAGAATTATTAAATAGGAGATTATAACATCTCAACTCAATAGATGCATTTTAAACAAAGGTGCCAAATTCGAATTCTACCAAGATCGAAATAAACAAGTCTAAGTTTATGTGGGTTGACAAAAAAATCATGCATAAGTATATTTTTAAAATAAAATAATATTTTCTTATGAAACTTGGCCTCCATCTTTTCTATGCTATCATTTTAATTACTTTGAGGATTTCTTGTTTGCAGTGATTACTTTTAAAACTGATCCAAAGTGATTGAAGGTTAGAAGATGTGATAGAGAACTCATTTCTTTTCACAAACAAAAAAATTGCTTGCATTGGTAAGTACTTCCAAACATGAAAATAACATTATATTCTCTTGATTAACAAATGGAAATAAATAGAATAAAGAATATTCAGATTATCAAAGTCACAATCCGAATATATATTTTAAAGATCTTAAAGAGAAATAAAACTAATCAAAATTCTATCAACCGCTATGTGGGCAGTGTATATTCCATTGCGCTGCGCATGAAAATGTTCAGTTTTATTTGAATGGAAAAAATTCATATTCATCTAATACACATTAAAGATCCGCAGCAATTTGATTTTGGAATTCATTAAATAATAGAAAGAGAAAGAAGTACATTATGTCACTAAAGTAGTTTTAGACTCTTTGTAATGAGAAGTCAGATCCATTATATGCATATTTTATATGCTTTTCTGTAATTTGTCTTATTTCATGTTGTATAGATGGAATTCTGTAATCAAATTTTCTCTAACATCCTGATGTACTGGAATTTTAAAATTTTGTGCATGCGTGTTCCCGATGAAAATAAAGTTTGTTCATATTTTTAGAATATAATGATTAATTAACCTATTATTTTAATTTGCTTACATTTAAACAACCAAATTTTAAATATTTAATAAAAGCATGACTCATACCAGTTTATTGAATAATTGAGTAAAATTAATTTCAAGATTTCATAATACTTATAATAATGAATTATGAATCAAAAACTAAAAAGCAGAAAATAATTCAAATTAAAAATTTTCTTTTTCAATGTACTGTCAAAAGTATATTTTTTAAACATGCTTTTATTAAATTTATTCATTATTCTCAATGTTGTACGTTAGTAAATTAATTTGCATTTTAACATCAAAATTATATTTCAGCTTTTAGCAAGATGAATGTGGATTAAATGCAGGATGAAATGTTAAATAATTTATATTTTTGTGCTACAACTAATTTTCAGCGTGTATTAAAAGAAAACATTTTTTAAAGAAAATTAGTTAAAAAAATGTGAAAGTAAGTTGTTCTTTTTTATAATAATTTATTTCCATTCCTAGAAACAAAAGCATTTTTAATCACTGTCACACTATTTTTCTCAAGTTTTTACATCTTTTGTCTTTCTTAAAAGTATGTTCGTAATTACTTCTTTGTTTTCTGAGGAAAATGTTTAACACAAGATTAGTTGTTGAAAGCTGCTTTTAAGTTTTTTTTTTAAAAAAAAGGCTTTTTTTTTCCTTATTGGGCGTAAAAAGAAAAGCAGCGTATAATTTTTGCCATTCACGTAGGTTTTAGAATTCTTTTTAATTGCTTTCGTTGGAAAGAAGTGAAAACAGTGGAGTGCAAAACCACTTTTAGCGAGCTAATTTTATGAGAGTCAGCAGCTATAGCATTTAATACAAAGGCTTTTAAGTTTTACAACAGATTTTGTTTTTTCCATTTCTTACTTTCTCTTTCCAACTTTTTTCTTCGAAAGGCGTAAATACAAAAGATTTTATTCTTAAAAGTTTTTACCTTTTTTTCTGATTTTGTTATTCGATCTGTGATCTATTTAATAATGTAAAGGACAAATTTGATCAACTTATGTAAACATCTATATAAATATTAACAAAAGTTAAGAAAATAAATTTCAAAATTCTAGTCTAAAATATTATATCCTAATAAATATTAATCCCTCCTAATAATAATAATCCCTCTGTATCATTTCCATTTGGCTTGATTGCATCAGTCTATGATGATTTTTGCATTGCACAATCTGCAGAAAGATTGTCAACCTAAAACCATTATCATACTAATTTAACCGAAAATGAAGATTTTGCTATGAAATTAATGTCCAAATAAATCAATTAATTTTTATCATGATTTTACCATTGTCAAATATACGAATGAAAATTTCGAGGGAAAAAACAAAATTGTTTTGAATTTTAGTTCAATAAAAAGCATTGTTACAAATTATGTTTAGTATAAATTTTGAAAGCAATATTAAAACTCAATAGAAATAAAATTCGTTCCATTGAAAATTGGTTGATATTATTAAGTTTTCGAATTTTAAAGTGGTATAAAAATGACTTTTGTTCTGTAATGTTTTTTAACGTTATTGTTGCAAAATGTCAAAATTTTACTGAATATTTTATTAATTAAATTCTAATTAGAATTTCCAAATAAAAATATCCACAAGAGACATATTTCCAGACTTCAACGATAACTCTAGGACAATTGTCTACTGCTGTTCGTAGGCATAAAGATTCAGTTTGTTAGATATTAGCAGCCGTTGCATCGCGTGCGTATCAATTTTTATACCTAGCAGTTTACCAGCTTAAAAACATATATTTTGGAGTTACCAACAATGTTCACAGGATGCTTCCCAACGAAACTAGCAAGAGTTAGCACTTTCTGGCATACTCTTTGATAAAAATGTAACACCCTCCACCACCCTAGCATAAATTTGTGGACCTAGGGTAAAGTCGCATATGTCTTGCAATGGCATTGGCAAACAATAGTTAAAACATAGATTTTTGGCTCGAGTTTATCATTTTTACTTAATCTATTATCACCCCCGATGGCACCTCAAAATGAGGATGAGATGCTTCCGGTATGGTGGTTTGATCTCGTCACTCTGGAGGGTACACAAAACAGTGGGGGATTTGGCTCATCCCATCAATGACGGGATGTACTTCCTACGGGAAGGGTTGTACCTTGGCCGGTGATGACTTTTAGATGGTCCGGTCATTCAGTATTTTGTCCGTGTGTCTTCGGTCGAGTCAGAGAGTCAGTGATATGACTTACTGAATATATTATGTGAACGTAGGCGATTAATTCCTGAAATTTATCAATAAGTACAAGAAAATTTAATTTATTTTTTAGACTTGTTATTTTGAACCGATTTAAACTGTAATTGTACACAAATCTACAATTACACAAAACCATACACCAAATTTCATATATTTAAGTCAGTGCAATGGTGCTGTTATCGTGTTTACATGCTTGTGAAAGTACAGATCAAAAGAAAGTCAACCCGGTGACGGATTTGGTCCCAAATTTAATAAATATCTACAATTTAAATTCTAAATTTGTTTTCTAAATCTTATTCATCTCTTTTCTCGTTTTGTTGTTATAGTATTAACTTATATTCGGACAGACTCCCTCTGAATACCAAATGATATACCAAATTTCATTCTTCAAACTCAAAACGTTTTTGAGTTATCTTTATCACAGTTAAACCAACAAACAGGCTACCAGACACACAGAGAAAGTTTAAAATCAGGAAAGCTTCAGAGAAGTTGAAAATGTGGAAATTCGTCAAAATCTAGAGCTTGAATTATAATAATTTTTCTATAATTCGTATCCGAAAAAGCAAAAAGAGAAGGAAAATTCTTCAAAATTAATCAGTTAAGAGACAAGAAAAAATGGAAAGAAGTATTAATGCCTTTTTTTTTACATTTACTTGCAATTTTCAAAGAGCTGAAAAGTTTGTGATAAAAGAAAACTTTCCAGTTTCAGAATTACTTTCATGCTTTTTTACTTTTTCCACTATCTAATTAGACTGCAACTATTTTGAGAAAATGCCTTCGTATTCATCCTAATCAGAAGCCATTAAACTTTTGACGACTTTCTTGCATCGAATTATAACATTTCTGAATAAGGTCATTTTAGTTTTTAAGTTTAAAAATACAAAAATCCGATGAGCTTCTGAAGCATGGTGACGACAATTCATTTCTCTCTCTCTCTCTCTCTCT